>NW_020870011.1:235000-240000 GCF_003789085.1 Penaeus vannamei
ATAACAATGGTATTTATGAATTTTATGTTGTCATAAAACCATCTACTTGTTAGCATCTTCCGAATCAAAAGAAATAAAAAATAAATGTAATTTGTGTAGATGCAAAAGTTCTAATTTTTGGATGAAATCAAACGTTTTCTTGGATATCATTTGGGCCGTGTTTTTCCTTTTCAGATTGTGATAGTTGTTGGAAATCAAAAAAGGCAAATAGAATTGTGATAGAATTTATGCAGAAATAACCCACAGTCATCCTATTGATGTGTCTGATTTTATTTTCATACTTGAAACACATAACAAAAATAAGATATTCGTCTTCGTAGCTACAAATGCAGTAATTGTACTGGGCAGATATAAGCACAATGTACTTAACTCTTAATATGTTGAAAAACATTGTATAGATGTATTAAATGAAGTTTCATTTTTAAATATATAATTTTATTATCATTATTTTCCTCAACTTATTCACTGAAACATTTGTTTTGCTTGGTAGATGGTGTGTGTGTGTGTACACATGAATATGTGTGTATGTCTGTGTGAATGTATGTGTTTGGTATATGTGTGTGGGTGTGAGTGTGCATGGATGTGCGAGTCCATTTTTTAATTTATTGATTCATTTTATTTTGGTATGCATGTACTTTAGGGGATTAAGAAGAAAAAGTAGGAATAATTGAAGGAATGCAAGCCAGTCAATGAATTTCCATGGGATTGAATAGGTGATAGTTTCTTCTCCCCTTTTTACCTTGTTTATTTTTTTTTATTTTCTTCCTAGATATCTTTGTCTTATTATATTTATCATTGCCACATATTTCTGTATATTTATTTGACTTGAATATTTTTTAGATTTATTAATAGTATATTTATCCAATAGATCATCAAAGAAAGAGATGTTGACCATTAGGATGAAATCATTTTATTTTGTATATTTGCAATGTATGATTAGGGATTGTATGTTACATAATGTTTATTGGAGTCTATTGGCACCAAATATATTATCTTGCAATTTATTTTTTTTAGGAATTTGCACATACATTGATATCCTAAGTTTATTTCTTTATTTGTTAAAAGAAATTAGACATCATTGCAGAGTTGTGCTGTGTTTTGCTTCTTCCACGAATAGTTACAAGTTGTGAATTTCATGTAGAAAAAGGTATTTCTAAAAGTATTTTGAAAAACATTGTATTTTATCCTGATCCAATCATTGATCGACTTTGTTCTTTTTATTGTATACTTATTGAAGGCTGAATTGTGAGTGTGTTTGGTGAGCATTTCAAATTCATTTAATAAACAAAGTCTTTGAAGTTTCATGTTTTATTTGGATACATACCATGTACTTTATTAATTTTTGTATGCATGTTCAGCAATTTAAAAAAGTGTTGTCAGGTTGCAGTGTGTGAAGTATTATATAACTTTATCATTCTCACTCATAGAATCAGGTATTTTTCTTGTCATCTACTAAATACATTGTATGAATTTTAGATTTTAGTTTCATTTTTCTTATGTGAGGAGATGAGGTGTTTGTGCATGTGTGAGTGGTTGTATGTATGTTGAGTGAATGAAAGTGTCATAATTGACAGTGATAAAAAAAAGTCCCCCCACTCCCTTGCCCGTGGTTGTCGTGGGGGGGCTTAGGAGACGGAGACTGAGACCAGTGCAGGATCTCCCTGTCTAGGGCCTCAGCCCTCGACTCAAGTAATTTTGCATGGCCTTTTCTCCCTCTAGCTTTCTGTTTCCATCCCTTCTACTATCTACTTCCTAAGGTGTAAGAGCCGTGCTGAAAGGATGAAAGGCTGACCTTGTGCCAGTCCTGAACGGCCTGCGGTAACCATAGGCACGGTACTCCCCTGATTTAGTTGTCTAGCCCTTACCCCCGTACAGGGCACTGGGGGTGGACTGTTTATTTCACTTTACATTATCAAGGCTTCCCATGGCCAGAAATGAAGATGTAATACCCCTATGACGCTTGCCCCTTCATCAAATAGCCCCACCGGCTCCCCGACCTCAGGCTTTCCTTTGACCACGATTCCGAACACTGAAACTACTACCCACTCCTCAATGCCTGCTAGTGCATTTCCCACCCAAGCAGAGACTCAATCTCCAGAAAACATTCCTACCCTCCCAACGTCCTCAAATTCATCAACTCTACCCCTACAACCTTCAAACACCCCAACCTCCCTTATTACTCCCTTACAGCCTTATTCTCCATCTTTCCGTAATACTACCCCCCTCAACAACACTCCCGCTCCCACACGCCCCCGTCCTTCTACCACCACCAACCCTACAAATATCTTAAGTACTCTATTTAGCCCAGCTAAATGGGACCGATTTTTCGTGACCCCCCCCCCACCCCCTACAGCTCCTTACTCAGGCAACACTCTTCTTTTTCAACAATGTCTCTAAAAACGTAGGCAGAGTCCCTTTCCGTACCCGACGCGATCGCTCCCGTCTCGTAACAGTCAGATCTGAAGCTGAAGTTATAGCATTATCAAAACTAACTGATCTCTCTGGCAACCCCATCCCTGCAGAACCTCGTCCAACTCTTAATACTTGTACCGGAACTGTCTCTACTTGATCTAATTCCCTTACCTAAACCACCATAACTCTTTCCCTCAACAACACCCTTACTCATTTTCAACTTTCCAACATTACTTAAGATAGTTGACGCATAGCAGCTATCACCTGACATCACCCATTACTATACCTTCCTATAGTGCTATATGACAGATGTCTAGCACTTTTATTTCACTTTTAACTATTAACCATTATACAACTTAGATAATAATAAACAAACTTGCCCTGTACATGGAACTTTGAGCTGCTACGCTTGGCAGCCTGATTGCTCCTAATGATGCAAGAGCTTTGTGTTATGACACACTCTCTCTCTCTCTCTCGTCCCTCTCTTCTCTCATTCTCTCTCTCTCTCTTTCACTCTTTTCTTCTTTCTCCTTCTCTCTCTCTCTCTCTCTCTCTCTCTCTCTCTCTCTCTTCTCTCTCTCTCTCTCTCTCTCTCTCTCTCTCTCTCTCTCTCTCTCTCTCTCTCTCTCTCTCTCTCTCTCCCTTCTCTCGAAATGGTATTCAAAGTATTCTCTTCCCTGTGTGCTCTTGGCAGAACTTCTTCCAAAATGAACTCACACTCTGGTTTAAAAACCCTCTTTGACGACTGCTTATTAATAAGACTGGAAAATGTGCTTATGATAAGTAATATTGTTAGTGTTTAGTATAAAAATGGTTGTCAATGACATTGGCAGAACTATCTTCCAAAGATGAATGTCAACCAAGTTCATCTGGTTTAAAGGTGAACTCTTTGATTCGGGCAAGATGCTGTGACCTCTGTTCGCTGTTGTCTTCAAGAGTGAAATACTAACTGCAGCACACACACACACACACACACACACACACACACACACACACACACACACACCACACACACACACACACACACACACACACACACACACACACACACACACACACACACACACACAACACACAAGAGTGAAATACTAACTGCAGTACATGCATGCACACACGCACGCTCCCACAGCCCAATCACCCACCCGTACACACAAAAGAAAGAAAAAAATGTATATATATATATATATATATATATATATATATATATATATATATATATTCACATATATGTATACAGTTTAGCAGACGTAAGGAGACCAAGAAAGATCTATTACTTGATATAAAAAACTGCATAAATATTTTCCAGTTAGAAAGAAAGGTAAGTTAAAGAAAGAAAGAATGAGAAAGAAAAAGAAAAAGAAGACCAAGGAAAAGATAGAGAAAAAGACGAAGAAGAGGACTAGAAAGCAGAAGAAGAAAAAGAAAAAAGAAAAGGAAAGAAATAGAGTTGATTAAGCTCGTTTGATCTCATGGCTTCCTCCATCAAGTGCTTTTTTTATTTTCGAAACAATTGATGTTTAACTTTTGATTAATGTGCCATGCTTTGGAGGGGGTGGGGGTTGGGGTGGGGGGGGTCTCTAGCCAACCTTTCAGCCGCTGAAGGAAATCTTTTAATGGTTGTCTCATGACAAACGTTTCATTGTGGTAATGATTTATCATGATTTTCTTATGTTCTATCTCATTTCATTTGGTTTTATGGTATCTTCATCTTGTCTAAATCTCAGTTGATGTCTTATTTTACTTTACTAAATCTATCTATCTCTGTATCTATATGTTTATATATATATATATATATATATATATATATATATATATATATATATATATATATATATATATTTTCTCTCTCTTTATCTAGCTATTTGATTATTTATTCATTTATTGATTATTTATTCATTTACTGATTCATATATTTATTCATTTACTGATTCATATATTTATTCATTTACTGATTCATATATTTGATTATGATTTTTTCTGCCCATCATTAACTGTGTTGGTTCGGTTAATTGGTTCAGATATATTGAAAATGATAATGATGATGATGACAATAGTCGGTTTGATAATTATAATGATAATGATAATAAAGATAGTAGTAATAATGGTAATTATAATGATGAAAATGCAGGTTATTTAGAATCTTGATGTGTCTTAAAAGTCACATTCGTACGAGGATGCATGAATTATGGATGACATTTTAAAGCATTTCAGATTATTCTCTTTGTTAATTATAAACTCAACCGTCGAGTAATTACTAGATTAGTTGTACCTTTTTGATGAGTTTACTAAGATGTGCCATAATATTCGTTAGCAGTTTTACTTTATTTGTTTTATCATCGCAAGTCACAGTACATCTGCGGGCTGAGCTTTTGGCCAGGTGCACTTTCCTTGCTGGTATGATTTGCCGCTTTAGCAGAGCACGAGACAGTTTCGACTTGCAGCCTTTGAAGTCTTAACCCAATGACGACGCTAATACTCTCCTTATATCTCCAGAAGCGTCGCGAAAGAGGCAAACGAGGAAACCTATAAGAGGACTTTTTTTTTTTCTTTTTTAGAAGGAAGCCCCAGTCCTCCATTCATTTCCAGAA
>NW_020870011.1:250000-252500 GCF_003789085.1 Penaeus vannamei
AAGGAATTGGGTGCATGTCTCCCATTCTCTCTGTTTCTGCCTGTCTGTCTGTCTTACTGTCTGTTTGCTTGACTTTCTCTTTGTCGGTCTGGCTGACTCTCTATGTCTATATGTGTCTTTCTTTCCGTCTGATTTTCTGTCTGCCTGTATCTCTGTTGCTGCTAATCCTTCAGCCTCTCTTTCTCTCTTTCTCTCTCTCCGTCACTCTGTTTGTCTGTCTATCTCTCTTCTTTTTCCCCTCCCTTTCTCCCTCTCTCTCGAAAGAGAGAGAGAGAGAATGGACAACGCATGGACAGCTGGTAAAAGTAGTTTGCCTCGGTTGCCATAATATTTAAATATAAGTAAAATAAGATCCGAAGAATATTATCTACAATAGATTCGTAGAATTTCGCGCAAAGACATCAGTTGAATGAACTGAAGTTTATGCACTTCCATTATACGTAAAACTAGTATAAATACTCCTACATTTCAAAGGAAAACAGCTCTATTTATAAAGAAAATTAATCTTAATGTACATCTACGTCATAAAGAAATGCAAAAGCCACACGGCACATTCTGTATCAGCTTTCTCATTAATGAATAAGACAAGTCGATGCTCAGAATACCTCATAAAAAACCCTAGGAACCTTTGCTACAAGGAGAAGGCAAGTGTCTCAAACACTAATGATTTTTGCTCAAATTCGCTAATTGATTGAGTAGGAGAAATTAATTTTAATGATCACTTAATAGCTTTTCCTCCACTTCAAGGTCGTAATTAACACAGCAGAACACTTGTGATAATATTGTCAATATCATTTCTTATTAATTATGATATTAACATGCAACATTACATATTGAATGCATATATCTAATACATGTAATATATTCAATATGCAGTTGTATTTGTATAAATCCAATACGTAAGAAAGACACGCACACACTTACATGTAAATGTATATGTATACCTTTTATCCAACGTGAATGGCTCGCTTAGATTTTGTTTATCGTAAACAAACCCACAACTCTAATTATCTTCATTTTTTCTCGAAACACCCGCTGTGTATTAAGAAGTCAGTTGTCTCGTCAATGTTCCTGAGGGCTTGTAGGATTTGGGTTAACGAATTCATCGATCGAGTTCGATGTTATCTTTTTAAGCATTTTCGAAATTAGGATATCCTCGTTTTTATCTTAAATCAGGCACATTCCTCTGCGAAATGGAGATTTTACAATCTTTCCCGTAACACGCAACAGCTCGGTGCCAATAATTTCTTAATTATTCCGAACAACCCGTCCCTCGATGAAAAACGCCGTATGTTTGAAGCAGCTGGCACTGGCATCGTTTTTACTTACCCGAACACGTTACGTAATACTTTGGTTAGGCATAATGCTGCCAGCGGTGCTCTTGATGCCTCCACAGGTATTTACACGATCCCTTGTAAAGACTGCCCGAAGTTTTACATAGGCGAAACCGGTAGAGCTTTTGAAAAAAAAAAAAAAAAATAATAATAATGAGCATAGGCGTGATGTTAGATACGCCAGAGAATCTAATGTCTGTTTTTATTCACTCACGTGACGAAGGACATCAGCTGAAATGGAAAGCCCCCAAATTAATTCATATAAAGTCAAGATCTTATGAGATAAATTGCTTGAATTCCTGCTAATTAGAAAATTGCCCAATTTTAACTTCAGAGCCAATGACTGTTAGATGATCTTAGCTCACCATTAGTTAGTAAAACCTTCCCCAGACTCTTCAACCTTGACCTGATTCAGATCTTGTTCGTTATGTCTTGCGACCACTATGTAAACTTGTCAAAATTCTTTCCTTGTATCCATTTCGGTTTATTATTTGTTTGAAGAGGAACTCGCCAAGAGTTCTAGACGTTACATATATTTTTAGTTCTCATTGTGGCTGTTTTCATTTTCATGCATGTATGTATATATACATGTATATCTACACTTATACGTTAATAGATAAAGAGATGGAGATATATATATAGATAGACAGATATATATATATATATATATATATATATATATATATATATGTGTGTGTGTGTGTGTGTGTGTGTGTGTGTGTGTGTGTGTGTGTGTGTGTGTGTGTGTGTGTGTGTGTGTGTGTGTGTGTGTGTGTGTGTGTGTGTGTGTGTTGTGTGTGTGTGTGTGTGTGTGTGTGGTGCATATATATATATTATATATAATATATATATATATTATATATATATATCATATACGTTAATAGATAGATAGATACTGATAAATAGATAGATATATATATATATAATATATATATATATATATATATATATATATATATAGTATATATATATTATATATATAATATATATATATATATATATATATTATATTATATATATATATATATAATAATATACATACACACACACACACACAACACACACACACACACACACACACACACACACACACACACACACACACACCACAACATATATATAATATATATATATATATAATATATATATATATATATATATTATAT
>NW_020870011.1:257500-258988 GCF_003789085.1 Penaeus vannamei
AAATGGACAGAAAACCAGAGAGGGAAATATACCCCCGGGAGGCAAAGAGAGATATGATATGATGATCATCGCAATGAACACTAAAATTATTTATAATACTGCTCCTAGTTTAATGATTGACAACGTTTGTACCGTTTGTTGAGCCGTATATTTTCTTATATTCTCCTCTCACTATCGTTATTATCAGTGCTATGAATCTTAATTACATATTTTTTTTCATGCTCTCTCGGTCACAATTACTAGAATGCTGTTGTAATTAGTGCTACCAATTATCTGCTTGGCAGTACATACGCCAACATTTATTAATTAACCTGCATCACAGTCCCTTAGGCACAGCGGGTCGAAGAAGCGAGAGAGGGAGAGGGAGAGGGGAGAGGAGAGGGAGAGGGAAGGGGAAGAGAGGGAGAGGGAGAGGGAGAGGGAGAGGGAGAGGGAGAGGGAGGGGAGGAGAGAGAGAGAAGAGAGAGAGAGAGAGAGAGAAGAGAGGAGAGAGAGAGAGGAGAGAGAGAGAGAAAGAGAAGAGAGGGGAGAGAGTGGGAAAAAGAGGAGAAATAGAGGAGAGAGAGAGAGAGAGAGAGAGAGAGAGAGAGAGAGAGAGAGAGAGAGGAGAGAGAGAAGAGAGAGAGAGAGAGAGAGAGAGAGAGAGAGAGAGAGAGAGAGAGAGAGAGAGAGAGAGAGAGAGAGAGAGAGAGAGAGAGAGAGAGAGAGAGAGAGAGAGAGAGAGAGAGGAAGAGAGAGAGAGAGAGAGAGAGAGAGAGAGAGAGAGAGAGAGAGAAGAGAGAGAGAGAGAGAGAGAGAGAGAGAGAGAGAAGAGAGGAGAGAGAGAGAGAGAGAGAGAGAGAGAAGAGAGAGAGAGAGAGAGAGAGAGGAGAGAGAGACGAGAGAGGAGGAGAGAGGGATGAGGGAGAGAGAGAGAGAGAGAGAGAGAGAGAAGAGAGAAGAGAGAGAGAGAGAGGAGAGAGAGAGGAGAGAGGAGAGAGAGAGAGGAGAGAGAGAGAGGGAAAGGATGGAAAAGGAGAGAAATGAGAGAGAAGGGAGATAAGAGAGAGAGAGAAGAAAGGGTGAGAGAGAGAGAGAGAGAGATAGAGAAGAGAAAGAGAAAAGAAGAAAGAGAAAGAGAGAAAGAGAGAGAGAGAGAGAAGAGAGGGAGAAAGAGGAGAAGAGAGAGAGAAAGAGAGGAGAGAGTAAAGAGAGCAAAGTGATAGAGAGAAGAGAAAGAGAAGAGAGAGAAAGAGCAAAAAGGCGACTTTCTTTCCTTCAGTGTGGAAGATATTTAACGCGAGGCGCATTCCGTTGCTTGAAAGTCGCACATAGACGACAGTGGTGAGAGGAGGAGGTTTAATGATATGTATGGTATTGAGTGCTATTTTTTGGATAGTGTGGAGAGAACGCCCCGAGTGATGAGGAGAAGATGAGAGAGAGAGGAAGAGAGGAGGAGCAACTAAGTGAGTGAGAGAAGAGAGAGAGAGAGAGAGAGTAGAGAGGAGA
>NW_020870012.1:0-15000 GCF_003789085.1 Penaeus vannamei
AGAGAGAGAGAGAGAGAGAGAGAGAGATTGGTTGATTGATTGATTGATTGATTGATTGATTGACTGATTGAATACAGCGAATTGCCTTTTCCGTGCGTCTTGTTTTGCCCCGTCAAGTGGATCACCTCAGCTCGTCCACGCCACCTTTTGCCGAATTGCGTCATCGATCGAGGGATTCCCTTCCTGGTGGATGACGTCATACATTCCCCGCGCCAAGGTGGAAGCGATACGCACAGGGACGAGTTCAAGATCAGAACAAGTTCACAGCGAGATAAAGGGGAAAATAATACTAACGATAAATGATAATAGAATATAATAATGATGATGGAAAAAAATATATAGAATATGATGAATATAATAAAAATGAAAATATGATATGATAAATACAATAAAGGTAAAGATATAATATAATAAAGATAATTAAAGTAAAATTGATAATAAAAGGGAAAAATTACTCCTTAATACGCAGTAGCGTGGGGTGAATGGCAGAATGGATAAGAGTTCAGGAGCGGTGTCTTAACCTCGAAATAAAAGCGGTAAAAATGACTCCTTGATACGCAGTGAGACGTGGAGTGAGTGTCCGTAGAAAAAGGAGTTCAGGAGTGGTGTCATAGCGTCATGCACTCGAGCGGCGTTGTCAGGCAGTGCGTCATGCAGAGTGGTGTCCTTGGGAGAAGGTTATGGATAATAAAAAGACCTCGTTTGGGGGGTGGGTATAGATAGAGAGATAAAAAAGGAACTCGGTTGGAAGAAGGTGATAGATAAAAAGATAAGAAATAAAATAATAACTCGTTTGGGGAAGTGATAGATAAAAAGATAAAAAATAACTCGATTGGGGAAGTGATAGATTAAAAGATAAAAAAAAGATAACTCGTTTGGGGGAAGTTATAGCTTAAAAGATTAAAAAAAAACTCACTTGGAAGAACGTAACAGATAGGAAAGAAACCTCGCCTAGGGGTATAGATGAAAAAAAAAAAAACGGAACTCGCCTGGGGGAGGTTATAGATAAAGAGATAAAAAGGGAATTCGTTTGGAAGAAGGTTGAAGCTAAAAAGATAAAAAAAGGGAACTCTCCTGAGGGTGGTTATAGGTAAAAAGGATAAAAAAGGGAACTCACATGGAAGAAAATAATATATAGAAAAAAGACATGGACTGAGGGTGATTATAGATAAAAAAGACTCGCTTGGGATAAGGGAGTAGATAGAAAAAAAAAAAACATCGAGTGGGTTGGTTATAGATAAGATAAACAAAAACAAAAATACTCGCTCGGAAGAAGGTAATAGATAGAAAAAGACCTCGCCTTGGGGAGGTTATGGATAAAGAGATAAAAAAGGAATTCGTTTGGAAGAAGGTTGAAGCTAAAAAGATAAAAAGGAACTCGGGGAAGTTATAGATAAAAAAAATAATAAAAAAGGGAGCTCGCATGGGGATGGTTATAGATTAAGAGATAAAAAAGGAACTCACATGGAAGAAAGTAATATATAGGAAAAGGACTTCGACTAGGGGTAGTTATAAGATAGAAAGCTAAAAAAAAAAAAATCGCTCGGAAGAAGGTAATAGATAAAAAAAAAAAAAAAACTCGTCTGGGGGAGGTTATAGATAAATAGACAAAAACAGGAACTAATATATAGAAAAAAGACATGGACTGAGGGTGATTATAGATAAAAAGATAAAGAAAAGTGACCTCGCCTGAGGGAGGTTATAGATAAAGAAAATAAACAAAAGAGGGAGCTCGCATGGGGGTGGTTATAGATAGATGAAAACAGGAACTTCCTTGGAAGAACGTAATAGATAGGGAAAAGGACATGGAATGAGGGTGCTTATAGATAAAAAGATAAAGAAAAGTGACCTCGCCAGGGTGAGGTTATAGATAAAAAAATAGAAAATAAATAAATAAAGAAGGGAGCTCGCATGTGGGTGGTTATAGATAAATAGATAAAAACAGGAACGTAATAGATAGGGAAAAAGACATGGACTGAGGGTGCTTATAGATAAAAAGATAAAGAAAAGTGACCTCGCATGCCGGGGCGGGGGAGATAGCATCAGTGGCCTTGAGGGAGCGTTAACGACGGGCCCGGGAGACACCGACTTATTGTATACTGCCGACACCTCGTGGCTTGGCTCTTTCTTGCTCTCCTCCCCCCCCTCCTCACCCGCTCTGGGCCATGTGGGGTCGGGTGGGTGGTTGGGGGGTCACGGTAGCAGCTTTCTTGTCGGGTATTTTGGGGGTTGGCTTTTTTGTGTTTGTTTTTGTTTATGTTTTGATGTTTTTTGTTTTTTGTTTTGATGTTTTGAAGTTTTTGTTTTTTGTTTTTTATATTTGTCTTTGTTGTTACTGGTGTTTTGTTTTTGTATTCTTCGTTTTCTTATTTTTTATTTCCTTTGTCTTTGGTTCGTTAGAGCTGGTCTTCTCTTTTCTTCTTTCTTTTCACTATACTTCTTTCTCTTCTTTTTTTACTTTTTCTTCTGCTTCTCCTCCTCCTGTTTCTCATTTTGCTTTTTCTTTTCCTTCTCCTTCTCCTCCTTTTCCTTATTCGTCTTCTTTTTCTCCTCCTCCTCTTCCTCTTCCTCTTGCCCCCCCTCCTCCTCCTCCTCCTCCTCCTCTTGCCCCCCCTCCTCCTCCTCCTTCTCCTCTTGCTTCTCCGTTTCCACCCATCATTACTGCATTTCTTCTCATCTGTTTCCTCTTCTCCCCCTCATTATCCTTCCTCATCATCTTTCTTGTCTTTCCCTCCCTCTCCATCGCCCTCGTCCCCCCTCACCCCCCCTCCCTCGCTTAGTCATGAGTCATGCTACAAACATCGGCACGGGTTGCCTATTGACCAATTTCTCGGCGTATTTCAGCCTCGTGCGCCTTGCATAATTCGCCTCCTTTTGGTTTCATGTCTGATTCACGTGGTGGGATTCACTCGATCTCGGAGGGTTTTTGGCTCACTTCTCTCTTTGGCTCTCTTGTTGACTCCGTTGTGTGGTCGTTTCCTGAGCCACTTAAGTCATTTTGGTGGATATTTTTGGCTCACCTTTTTGGCTCTCTTGTTGACTCCGTTGTGTTTTCGTTTCCTGAGCCACTTGACTGATTTGTGTGGACATTTCTGAATTACCTCTTTGGCTCTCTTGTCACTTTGTTGTGTGTTCGTTTTCTGAGCCACTTGACTGGTTTTGGTGGACATTTCTGAATCACCTCTTTGGCTCTCTTGTGACTCCGTTGTGTTTTCGTTTCCTGAGCCACTTGAGTCATTTTGACTTTCTGTGACTTCTGTTTTCGTTTCCTGAGCCACTTGACTGGTTTTGGTGGACATTTTTGGCTCGCCTCTTTGGCTCTCTGTGACGCTGTTTTGTGTTCATTTCCTGAGCCACTTGAGTCATTTTGATCGACCTTTTTTGTGTTTCGTTTACTTTCGTCGTGTTCCTCCTCTTTGTCTCATTTATACCGGTTTTCCCTTTCGGTGTCACTTGAGTTTGCTGACGGAACCTTTCTGACTGGAACTGCTCTGTCCCGCTATCTACGCTCGCCTACGCTGACTCCCTTCGTGTCANCTCTTTCGCCTCATACGATTGACCGGGTTTTCGCCTTTCGGTGTCGCTTGAGTTTGCTAACGGAACCTTTCTGACTGGAACTGCTCTGCCCCCCTATCTACGCTCGCCTACGCTGACTCCCTTCGTGTCATCTAGCTGATTCGCCTTCTTTCTCCTCTCCTTCTCCTCTCTTCTCCTCCTCCTCCTCTCCTCCTCCTCCTCCTCCTCCCTCCTCCTCCTCCTCCTCCTCCCCTTCCTCCTCCTCCTCCTCCTCCTCCTCCTCCTCCCTCCTTCCTCCTCCTCCTTCCTCCTCCTCCTCCTTCCTTCCTTCTCCTCCTCCTCCGGAACCAGTCTCTATTAACTCACCATTAACGCGACCTGTCCTGCTGACTCATTTCTTGGGGCGTTCTTCGCGACCTGTCTATTTGTGCATCGACTCGCCTCTTCTGATCCGTCTTGGCTGACGTCTTTCCTGTCGTCTCGGCTGACGTCTTTCCTGTCGTCTTGGCTGACGTCTTTCCTGTCTTCTTCGTTGACGTCTTTCCTGTCTCCTTCGTTGACGTCTTTCCTGTCTTCTTCGTTGACGTCTTTCCTGTCTTCTTCGTTGACGTCTTTCCTGTCGTCTTGGCTGAGGTCTTTCCTGTGCTCCGTTTAGCTGACACACCTCTTCGTTTTCGTCTTATGGAGTCTTTTGGTTACTGGGTGTTTAGGTCATCCGGTTTAGTGGTCTTGATTCTCTTGGTGTGATGGTGTGATACATCGACTCCTCTGCCTCGACCGTATCTTAGGCAGCTGGTTCACCTCGACTTCTCGCCCTCGGGAACCAGTCGGTCTTAACTCAGCGTTAACCTGCCTCAACCAGCTGACGTCTCTCTCATCGCTATCTCACTTCAACCAGCTGACCTACCTACCTATCTCTCTCTCTCTCTCTCTCTCTCTCTCTCTCTCTCTCTCTCTCTCTCTCTCTCTCTCTCTCTCTCTCTCTCTCTCTCTCTCTCTCCTCTCTCTCTCTCTCCTTCCTCCCACCTCAACCAGCTGAACCTCTCTCTCTCTCCTCTCTCTCTCTCTCTCTCCACCGCTTCCGTGACCCCCGCACTCCCCCCTTGCTAACTCGACTCGACTGCGAGCTTGCCCGCCCCCCATCGCCCCGACTGCGCCGGGTTTCGCAAAGAGCAGCCCGAGTGACTCGCCGACGGGGACGGGGTCTCAGCGCGTCGTTCGACACGATGGAGGAGGTGCCAGGTGCTCTCGCAGGTGCGGAGCCTGAAGCAGATCGGAGGAGGAACGGAGGGGAGGGAGAGGGGGGAGGAGGGGAAGGGGGAGGTTGGAGATGAGGGGGAAGATGGAGGAAAGATGGGGAGATGGAGGAAGAATGGGGGAGAGGGGAGATGGGGGAGAGGGGGAGATGGGGGGGAGAGATAGAGGAGAGGGGGGGAGATGGAGGGGGAAGGAGGTGAGAGTAAGAGAGGGAGATGGAGAGGGAGGGAGAGGGTTAAATGGATGGGGGGAGGGAGGAAAAGGGGGAGATGGAAGGAGAGAGGAAGAGGGGAGATGGAGAGGGAGGGATAGAGAGGAAGAAGGGGAGATGGAGGGAGAGAGGAGGAAGGGAAGAGGGAGAGGGGGAGGTGGAGAGAAAGAGGGAGAGGGGAGATGGAGAGGGAAGGAAAAAAGAAGATTGGGTAGATGGAAGGAGAGGGGAGGGGGGAAAGGGGAGAGGGAGAGGGAGAGGGAGGTGGAGCGAAGAGAGGGAGGGAAGAGGAGGAAATGGAGGGGTGAGGAGAGGGAGGGAGATGGGTAGGAATAGGTAGGGACGCGGGAAAATGAGAAGAGAAGGAAAGGAAAGGGAATGCGTAAAAGAAAGGGAGACGGAAAGTAAGAAGAGGTGGTAGAAAACGAAGATGAAAAGGGAGAGGGGGGGTGATAGAGGAAGGATTGGAGGGGGAAGAGGGGAGAGGGAAATGAAGAGGGAATGGAAGAAAGGCAGATGTAAGTTAAAAGAAAGAGAAAGAACGATAGATTGAAATCAAGAACGAGGAAAGGTGAATTGTAAGGGAAAGCAGACGAGAAAGAGGGGAATAGCGAGAAGGAAGAAGAGGGGAAATGACGATAAGGAGAGAAAGAGGGAATGACGAGAAGGAGAGAAAGAGGGAAATGACGAGGAGAGAAAGGGAAATTGTGAGGAGAGAAAGAGGAAAATTTCGAGCAGGAATGGAAAGGAGAAGAGCAGAAGGTAGTGGAAGGCGGCTGATTAGATACATTAAAAGCCTTAGGGGCGCGGAGCCGGATGGGAAAGTTCGCGGCCTAATGCGTGAGGGCGTGCGGGCGTGCGGGGAGTTTGCATCTTGCTCGCTTAAGGAGCTTTCGGCGGGACCGGGAGGTAGGAATGGGGGCGGGGGGGGAGTGGGGGGAAGAGGGGCGTTGGCGCGGGCGGAGGGGGGGTCTCTTGGGGTGGTGGTAATAAGGGGACTCTGGCGGGGGTGGGGGCGGGGAAGGGGAGTGGAGGGGGTGTCTCTTGGGTTGGTGGTAATAGGGGGAGGGAGAGGGTGGGGAGGGTGATTGATAATTAGTGACAGTTGAGACTATGCGGGTAGTAATCGTAGTAATGTTGATGATCTTCTGTTTCCTTTCCGTCGCTACTGCTGCTTCTGCTGCTCTACTACTTCTGCTGCTGTTACTACAAAAACAATGGTAATAAAAGTAATAATAACAACAAGTACTACAAAACTATTACTACTATTACAACTACAAAACTGCTACTACTACTTACTTACTGTTTAGAACTCCTCCCCCACGCGCTTCGAGCCCTTATTGCTTACCGAGGTCAGGCACATTGCAATTTGACCCCCCTTATTGCATTCATCCGCCGAGCCGACCTTCGGACGCGACTCCCAGCGGCCGCCCCGTCCGCAGTCCATTCCCCAGAGGGAGATGGTCTTAATAAATGGTCTTTGGTGGGGGCCGGGCGGGTCTGAGGACGACAGGCGGGGGCGTACCGAGGGGGCTGTGTAGCGCCTTGGGGTGGTGGTCTTGTTTTTGTAAAATCTTTTTTGTTAGTCTTTTGGTTTTTCTTTTCTTGTTCTTGGTCTCGATTTTTTTTTCTCCTCTCCTCCTCTCTATTCTCCACTTTCCTTTCTCCTCCTTCCCTGCCTTCTTTTCCCCTCCTCCTCCCTTCTTCCCTCGCCCTTCCTCCTTTCTTTCGTTTTTCCTCCTCCACCTTCCCCTTCTTCATTTTTCTTCCTCTTCCATATCCTCTTTTTTGTTGTTGTTCCTCCTTCTCCTCTTCTTTGTTTTTCCTCTTCTATTTCTTTTCTTCTCCTGTTTCTTCTTCTTCTTCTTCTTCTTCCTACGGTTGTCGTTCCGTTCTTCCCTCTTTCATATAAGACTTGATCCCCCGGGCCCCGGATTTTTTATATTATTTTTTTTTTTATTTATTATTTATATTTTTTTTTTTTTCAATTTTTAAAAGAACGTGAAAGTTTGTCGATCTATGCTTCGGATTCTTCCTTGCGTACGTCCGTTTTTTCTCTCCCTTTCCATCTTCATTAATAAAAGCTTGATATCGTTCGACCCCGATGACCGATGACCTTGCGCCCTTAATAGGTCGACCCCGATGACCTGGTTGTCCTTAATTTCATTTTATCGCAGCGACCGACATCAAAGGGCGATTTTTACAAGCACTGGTGTTGAATTCCTGTTTGTTGATTAAGATTGGATCCTTTAATTACTCTTACTACTACTGAACTTACTCTTGCTGCTACTGGCACTTACTCTTACTATTAGTGGCACTTACTTTTGCTACTAGTGGCACTTACTCTAAGTACTAGTGGCACCTACTCTTAACTACTAGTGGCGCTTACTCTTGCTAACTTACTCTTGCTACTTACTACTTTTACTCTTACTACTAGTGACACTCTTACTGCTACTGGCACTTACTCTTACTACTACTGGCACTATGGTGGGGAATGGGGGTGAAAAACAACGGCGTGGAGAGCTGGGATTGAAGATGGTAATGATGGTGTTGGTAGAGAGAATGGGGGCGATGGTAGTAGTTGTAACAGGGATAGCTGTGATGGTAATGATGATATTGATGATGATGATGATGTAGGAAATTATAGTGATAATAGTGATGAACGGTGGTATATGAGTATGAGGATGGTAGTGATCATAGCGATGGTAGTAATAGTAATGATGAGATTGATGGTATTTTTAATAATTATAAGAATCATTATGATAAAAATGAAAAGGATGATAACAATAATACTCACTACTAATAGTAAATAGTGATAATAGTAATAGTGATGATAACAACAACAACGATAACGATAATGAGAATAATGTTATTG
Source organism: Penaeus vannamei (assembly GCF_003789085.1). Lineage (NCBI taxonomy): Eukaryota > Metazoa > Arthropoda > Malacostraca > Decapoda > Penaeidae > Penaeus > Penaeus vannamei. Next base: position 7,860 of record NW_020870012.1, read on the forward strand.
ATAATGATAGTGACAATAATGACAATGACCATAATAATAGCAACAACAGTAATAATAATAATGATAATACTGACATTAATGATTCGAGAAATACACAATGATAATAACAGTTAACAACTACGGTATCAAATCAGAATAGCAAAATAATGAACAAATACCGAAGTTTCTCTATCCTTTCCGTGTTTGTGTTCACCCCCCCCCCCCCACTGCCTTCGCCTCCCCCCCCCCCATCCCTGTCGTATTGATTGTCGTTTTTGCCTCTGATAAGTGCCTTGTGTTCGGGGGGAAGTGAGGAGAGATATTCGTCTTCATTGGCATAGACATTGTTGATTTGTTTTGTTTGTTATTATTATTTTTTTATATTGTTTTTTTATTATTATTGTTGTTGTTGTTTTTAATTATTATTGTTTTATTGTTGTTATTTTATTATTAATTGTTATTGCTATTATTATTATGATTATGATTATTATGATGATTATGATGATTATTATTATTATTATTATTATTATTATTATTATATTATATTATTATTATATATTAATTATTATTATTATTATTATATATTATTATCATCATTAATATTAATTGTTATTGTTATTTGTTGTTTGTTGTTGTTATTGTTATTGTGATTATCATCGCCAATCATCATCAATCATCATCACTATCACTATCATCACCACATCAATCATCATCATAACCACAAATCACCAAATCACCATCACCATCAAATCATCAATCATATCATCATCATCATCATCATCATCATCATGTGATCATTCTTACTCCTTATCAGTATGATTGCTCAAGCTGCTGTCGGTATCATGATCGAACCTATCAAGTTGTCACCATTTGCGACTCGAGTGATAAGCGACGGAGGCCGATGGGCGACGTCAAGATGACCTTTTCAGCGAGTGTGACCTTTCCTTGTCGGGGTGGGGGTAGGGGAGTTGGGGGGTTGGGTTGTATGGGTTGTATGGGCCTTTTTTTTTCTAAATAATTGAAAGCTCAGTTAGTCGTGGAAAGGAGGGAGGGGGGAGGGGGATTCTGGCGTTTGGGAGTCGGCAGGGGAAGAGGGGGGTAGGGGGAGGAGGAGGGGGAGGGAGGGAGGGATGGGAAAGAATGAGAGGGGGGGGGAAGAGGAAGGGAGGAAAGGGAAAGAATGTGGGGAGGGAGGGGAAAGAATAAGGGAGGGAGGAAAAGAAGGAAGGAGGGGAAACTAAGGAGGGGGAAGAAGAGAGAGACGGAGGGGAAAGAATGAGGGAGGGAGGAAAAAGGAGAGGGAGGGAGGGAAGTGCAAAAGTCCGCTGGACTACACTTCACCCGTGGGAGGGGCGTGGAGGAAAAAGCCGAAAGGGAGGGAAGGGGACCCAGAACTCACACCGGGGGAGGGACGGGGGGGGGGGGAGGTGAAGGGGGAGGGGCTGACGGGCGGGTAACCGGAGGTGGAGGGGAGAGGAGGTGAAGGGGGAGGAGGGAGGGAGAGGGGAGAGAGAGGTGAAGGAGGGAGGGGGAGGGGCGGGAGGGGAGAGGAAGAGAGGTGAAGGGGGAGGACGGAGGTGGAGAGGAGAGAGAGGTGAAGGGGGAGGGGCGGAGGGGACCGACCCGGACCACACTTCACCGGGGATCAGGGACCCCTCGCGCTGTCTTATCCGCGTATGATGATCGATGAGTTTGGATGATGGGGTCGGATCGCGCAGGTGGGGGAGGGAAGAAGAGGGAAGGGGAAGGGGAGGAGGGATGGGAAGGGGAAGAGGTGGGAGGGGAGTGAGGAAGGGGTGTGAAGGGAAGGGAAGGATGGAAGATGGAAGGGAGGAAGGAGAGTGAAGAGGAAGAGGAAGAGGAGTGAGAGCGAAGAGGAACAGTGAAGGAAGGGGAGGGAAGGGGAAGGGGAGAGATGGAAGCGAGGGAAGGAGAGTGAAGAGGAAGAGAAGTGAAGGAGAGTGAGGGAAGGGGAGGAAGGGAAAGGAAAGGAGAGAGAAGGCGAAAGAGAGAGATGGTTAGAGGGATGGAGTGAAGGGGAGGGGAGGAGGAGGGATGGAGGGAGGCAGGCATAACGAGATCGGAAGCAGGAGAGGGAGAGAAGGTGGGGAAGGGAGAGAGAGAAAAAAGAAGGTGAAAGAGAGGAAAAGAGAGAAAGGGGGGAGGGGGGGCCTGTACAGCTGTTCACGTGCGCAGGTGTTTCTCGGCCACACGTGTGAATGATTCCTGTTGTTATCGATCTTGGACGCAGACGCACGCTCTCTCTCTCTCTCTCTCTCTCTCATCTCTCTCTCTCTCTCTCTCTCTCTCTCTCTCCTCTCTCTCTCTCTCTCTCTCTCTCTCTCTCTCTCTTTTTCTCTCTTTCTTTCTCTTCTCTTTCTTCTCTTTCTCTTCTTCCTTCTCCTTCTCCTTCTCTTCCCTCTCTCCCTCTCCTCCCTCCCTCCCTCCCCTCCCTCACCTCCCTCTCTCTCCCTCCCTCCCTCCCTCTCTCCCTCCCCTCCCTTCCCCCTGCCCTCCGTCTCTCTCTCTCCCCTCTCCTCTCCCTCCCTCCCCTCCCTCCCCCTGTCTCTCTCTCTCCCTCTTATCTCTCCCTCTCTCTCTACTCTCTCTTCGCTCTCTCTCTCTCTACTCTCTCTCTCTCTCTCTCTCTCTCTCTCCTCTTTCTCATCTCCCCCCTCACTCCCTCTCCTCTCCTCTTCTCTCTCTCTTCTCGTCTCTTCTCTTTCTTTCTTTCAATTCTTCTGCTCTCTCTCTGCTCTTCTCTTCTCTTCTCTCTCTCTTCTCTTCTCTTCTCTTCCTCTTCTCTTCTCTTCTCTTACTCTTCTTTCTCTCTCTTCTCTTCTCTTCTCTCTCTCTCTTCTGGCTTCTCTTCTACTTCTCTTCTCTTCTTCCCTCCTCTTTCCTCTCCTCTCCCTTCCCCTCTTCGTTTCTTCTCGTTATCTGCCCTTGTCTCCTCTGCAGGAATGTTTTTTTATATCTATAAACTTGGATAGTTTTACTTAATTTACATACTTTTTACCTCCCTGTCTTCTCTCCATTTATTATTCATGCGATAACAGGGAGAAGAAAAGAAAAGAAAAAAAAAGCGACGGTTATAAAGTTTGTGTATCTTTTGCATCCAGGGTCAAGCGTCATAGCACGAGACAGTCTACGCGGCAGTTGCATGACAACCGACCACGTTGCTGTGCGTTTTTTTTTTCTCTATGTACATACTCCCCCCAACTCTACTGCATCACAAGCAACGCACGTTCTCAAGCCCACAGGCCCCTCATGTGTCACTCTGTCGGCCGGCCTACACACCACTACATACGGATCCCCAGCCAGAACTCCGAGCAGGAGCCACCACGTGGTCGTCACATTAAACGCAAAACCGCCTGGGGGTCATTGCGCAGCCGTTGGGTTTCCTCGGCGCGCTTACAGATGCCATGCGCCTCACTCCGATCTTCTGCAATCGGCGGACGTGTGGAGTCTGCCTCCCTCTAATTTAACCAGCACACCTTCCGCCTCTTCCTCTCTTTATAAGCTTCATCCACCTCACTCTTCTCTATTCTTTTTTTGTTTCCTCCCAACATCACAACCTAATAGACTCTCCTTCGTACCGATTATAACGCTCTCCCAACCTGTCATCCCCTCCGCACCATACCATTTATCTCTACCTTCTTCTCCATCACCGCCGTACCACACGCTCCTCATCTCTAAATGCTTCTCTCTCTCTCCTCTCATTCTCTCTCGCCCTCTCTCTCTTCTATCTCTCTCTCCCTCCTCTCTCACACTCTCGCCGCTCCTTTCCCTCTTTCTGTCCTCTCCTCTTCTCTCCCGCTCTTCTCTACTCTTCTACTAACTCTTTACCTCCTTACTTTCTCTCTCCTCTATTCTCCTCACGTTCTCTCTCCTCTCTCTCCTACCTCTTCTCTTATCTACTCACTCCATTTCTTCTCTCTACTCCTCTCTCATCTTTCTCATAATCCATTCCTACTACGTCTCATCATTATCATCTCTTCCTATCCCCTCCTCTACTCCTCCGATTCTCTCTTATCATACTCCTCCCTCTCTCTATCTCCCACCTGCATCCTCTTATCTCATTCCGTCTGCCTCTCTTTATAGCGCACGTCATTACTACTACTCCGTGCGACTCCTCTCTTCGTCTCCTCCCCTCTCCCTTCTCTTTTCATACTCTAGTCTCTCCTCCTCCCTCAATCCATCCTGCATCTTCTCATCTCGCTCTCTCTCTCCTTCTCTCTCTCTCGTCTCTCTTCTGCTCTCTTCATACCTCCTCGTACACATCTCTCTGCCGTCCTCAGCTCTCTGCGTCCCACCCTCTACTATCTATCCTCTTCTCTCTGGGCACATCCACCTGCGCTACTCTCTATCTACCCTAGCATCCGCACTCCTCTATCCTCCCGGTCGTCTCTATCCATACTACCGCCTCTCTCTACTACCTCCTCCTCTACTTTTTCTCTCTACTTCTTTCTCCTTTCTCATCTTTCTCTTATTTCTCTCTTAGCCATCCTTCACTCCTCTTCTCTCTATCTCTCTCTGTCTCCTCTCTCTCTTCTCTCGTCTCTCCTCTCTACTCTGTCTCCTTCTCAGCTCCTCCATTCTCTCATCCTCATCTCTCTCTCTTCTCCCCCTCACTCATTCACTTCGACTCTCCCCTCTACCTCTACCCCTCTCCCTCTCCCTCTCTCCCTCCACCCCCTCTCCTCCTTCTTCTCTCTCTCTCTCTCCTCTCTCTCTCTCCTCTCTCCCTCTCTCTCTCTCTCCTCTCCTCTCTCTCTCTCTCTCTCTCTCTCTCTCTCTCTCTCTCTTTTACTCTTTCATGCAGTCGTGTCAGCGTAACTCAGGGGATTTTTCCCAGCAGAACGGGTTGACGTTATCCCGGGGGGTAATCCAGGGGGGTAATCCAGGCGCGGAGGGGATTTGCCTCATAGACGCCGGGCGTTCAATCCTTGTTTAATCCCTGGTCCACGGCGAGGAGGGGTGGGGGGAGGATGGGGGTAGGAGGTTGGGAGGAGAATGGGGGAGAGAGGGCTACGGATAGGGAGGAGGAAAGGAGGAAGGTTCCGGTAGGGAAGGGGTGAGGGAGGAGGGAGAGAGGAAGGGCTATAGGGGGGAGGAGGAAGAGGAAGGTAGTAGTAGGTATGAGGGAACGTCGGGAGGAGAGGGGAAAGGCTCTAGGGGAGGAGGAGGAGGAAGGATAGGCCGTACCGGTAGTAGGGCGGGATGGAGGACGTAGGGAGGGAGGAGAGAGAGGGGGTAAGTGCGATGTCAGTGCAGGAATATGGTCAAAAGAAGGTACTGGTAATGGTGTTCAGAGAAAGGATTGACGGAAGGTTCGGGAATGAAGGAGGGAGTGGGAGGGGGGGAGAGGAAAAACTGAGGATGGGGGGTGGAGAGGATAACTGGAGGATGAGGGGAGGGAGAAGGATAACTGGAGGGATGGGGGGGAGGGATAACTGAAGATGGGGGAGGCAGAGGGAAAACTGGAGGATGGGGGAGGAGAGGGATAATTGGAGATGAGGGGATGAAGTGAATGAGAGAGGCGAAGATGAGACGAGAGGAGTAGGACAAGGAGTGAAGGCGACGCAGAGGTGAAGTGAAGTGACAGGTGCTGAATCTCCGGGGTGAAGGAGGGTCGAGGAGGGAGGGAGGAGGAAGGAAGAGGAGAAGGAGAAGAATCAGAGAGGATTTTTTTCCTTCTCTTTTTTTCTTTCTTCTTTTTTTTCTTTCTCTTCTCTTTCCTTCTCTTTTCCTTCTCAAGGGCTGCGGGGAAGTTACGATAATTCCAGAAGATGAAATGAACACGATGGCGAATAAAAAACAAACAATCGAACAAACAAACAAACAAAAACATAGACGATAATTCCAAAAGATGAAATAAATATGATGAATGAAAAAATAAAACCTATAGATTTGATAAAAGCGAAATTAAAAACACGAGGGAGACACGTCACGGCCTTCTGTTCCTTCGTGAGATACTTCCTTCGTTCATTTTGTAGACAGTGGCTATAGTGCAGAAGAGGGGGGGGGGAGGAGGTAGGGCTTACTGAGCGTATTCTGGCTCAGTGAAATGCTCTGTTTGAAACGGTGCTAAGTCCGCTCTGTTCATCGTCGACCTTTTTGTTCATGGTCGGCCTTTCTGTTCATTGTCGCCCTCCCTGTTCACCGTCGGCCATTCTGTTCGTCGTCGCCATCTATTTACCGTTTCCCTCTGTTCACCGTCGGCCATTCTGTTCATCCTTTCCTCTTACTCCTTATTGGAACAAACGGTTATGGGCGGGACTCGCGAGTGCCTGCAGGACCGAGAGCGGGATGTTGCAAGGATGGGGGGGGGGGCAGGGAGAGGGTCGGGGCGGGGTAGGCAGAGGTAAGGTGGGGTAGGGGTAGGGGTGATGTAGGGGGGGTATGAGGTAGGGGTAGGGTATAGGTAAGGGGTAGTGGGGTAGGGAAGGGTAGAGTAGGTAGTTGTAGATGTAGGGGTAGGGGAAGGTAGAGGTAGAGGTAAGGTAGTAGGGGAACAGGTAGGGTTAGAAGTATAGGGGGATAGTTATCCCAGGGGTAGGGACGGGGATGAGGGTTTGGAGGAGATAGGGATGTGTGTGGATAGATGGATGGATAGGGAGGAGGGGGTAGGGTAGTCCTGCAGGGGAGAGCTCGGAAATCGATCGCGATTATTGATGACGGAAAAAGTAATTGATTTTACCTGAAGAGCCTCGGCCCAGGTAATGGCTCCTAATCAACATTCACCGGAATAAATTATCGGGGGGAGGGATGGAGGGGCTGAGGGGGGGGGCGTCGGTGGCACGGGAAGGGAAGGGAGGGGGAGAGGAGGGTGGTGGGTGGAGGGCTAGTGAGCGGATGTTGCTGGTGTAGGAGAAAGAGGAAAGAGAGAAAGGAAGAGAGAAAAAAAGAGAAAGGGAAGAGAAAGGGAAATAAGGGAAAGGGGAGAGACAGAGAGACAAGGAGAGAGAAAAAAAATGGTTTGTTGTGATATAGTTAGAGGGAAAAGTAGGAAAGAGGGAGTGATGAGGAGAGGTGAGGGTGGGAGTGCTGTAGTGGTAGGGGAGAATGGGGATGGAGGCGGAGACAGAGACGGGGGAGGAGTGGGGAGGGGGCTAGGGTGAAGATAGGGGAGGGAAAGTGGGGGGGCGCTCACAGTCCG
>NW_020870012.1:20000-30000 GCF_003789085.1 Penaeus vannamei
GCCGGTGGGTTTTAACTTTATTTTGCTGTTAATTCCGCCGGTTTATAGTTGTGCCTTTATTACTGTCAGTTTTTCTTCGTTATTCTTTGTTCTTATGGGCCTTGTTGTTGTTTGTGTTTGTTGATTGAGAATGAAGGGTTTGTTTTGTTGTGTTTGTGGGAGATGGAGGGGAGGAGAGGAGAGATAGAGGAGAGGAAGTGGGAGGGAGGAGAGGAGGGAGGGGAGGGAGTGAAGGAGGGGGAAGGGATGGGATGGACGAGTGGAAGGAGAGAGGAGAAATGAGAAAAAGGAGAACGTAAAAGAGGGGGATGGGATAGAGGGAGGGACCCGGAAGATGGAGGGAGGGAGAGAGACATCGATGAAACAGATTGCGTGCGCGTGTACTTACATGTACATACACACGTACGAACATATGTATACTGGAAGTATACGGGGAGTCAGAGAAGGGAAATGAAAGCAGGAGAGAGAGAGAGAGAGAGAGAGAGAGAGAGAGAGGAGGGGAACATATGAGGGGAATGACGGAGCGAGATAAGAAACGCAGGCTATTAATGAGGGATCCACCGCCCCGGGGCCTCCCCCGCCCCATTCCAACCCTCCTCCTCGTCTTCACGAATAGAAAGAAGAAGAAGAAGAAGAAGGCAAAGGAAGGGAAAGAACACGACAAAATGAAGTTCCAAAGATGAGAATAAAAAAGTGAGATATTCACGACGGGGAATAAAATGCTGGACGAGAGAAAACGGAAGATTTAGCCAGAGACGAAAAGGGCATTTTGGAGGGAGCGAAGCGAAGGGAATAAGAGAGAGAGAAGGGGAGGAAGAGCATACGCAGCAATTTCACGTGTGAACACTTGTCTTTGAGAGCAATAAGGGACAACATAAGGCACAGGGAGAGGGGAGAGGAGGAGGAATGGGGTGAGGAAGAGGAGAGAGGGAATGGGAATGGGAGGGGGATGAGGGGAGAGGAGTGGAGAGAGAGGAAGGGGAAAGGGTAAAGAGGAGAGAGAGAGGTGAGAAGAGGAGAGGGGTGGTGGAAGAGAGGGAGTAGAGAGGGAATGGGAGAGATGAGATGAAGAGAGGGGATGGGAAGGGGATGAGGGGAGAGAAGAGAGAGAGGAGAATGGGAGAGGGGTGAGGAAGGAGTGGAGAGAGGGAATGGGAGAGGGAGTGGGAAGAAGGAAGAGGAGATAGGATAGAGGGGAATGGGGAGAGGGAAGAGGAAGAGGAAGGGATGAGGAGAGGAGTAGGTATAGTGACATTGCGAGTAGTGTGCCACGCGGAGTATAGTACTGAGAGTGCCACGGGCAAATGGACGAGGAAGGAAGGGAAGAAAAGGGGAAGGAAGGGAGGAAATAATGAATGAAATGATTGATTGTTGAATGGGTGAGTGAATGAATGAGTGAATGTAAGTGGAGTGAGTAAAGGGATGAGAAGAAAAGGGAAGAAAAAATGAGGGAGACAGGGAGGGAGCGATTATTAATGATTGATTAATTAATGAGTGAGTGAGTGAAGGGAGGGAGGAAGAAAAAGGAAAGAAAATGAGGGAGTCAGGGAAGGAAAGATGAAGGAAGCAAGAGTGGTAGGAATAAAGAAAGAGTGTGAGGGAGGCAGGGAAGGAAAAGAAAGAAAGAAAGAAGGGAAGAAAGAAAAAAGGAAAGGAGAAAGGAAAGACGGAAAGAGAGCTAGCGAACCAGGAAGAGCCCCAAAAGAAGTGGACAGGAGACGAGGCAGGAGAAAAGCGAGATAGTTTAGGCCACTTAACAAGCGGGTGTTGACATCGTTCCCGCCCGCCCACTTGGCAATGCCGCGACCACACGCCCGCAAAGTTAAGCCACAAGTTAGAATGGAGTTAGGAGTGAAGTCTTGCTCGTCTATAACTGACAGTGCCGAGACCAGACTCCGAGACGGGGGAGGGGGTGCTAGGGCGGGAGGAGTGTGGGAGGTGGGGGGTATTTTTTGGTGGGATGAGGGTGGGGTGGGTCTTTTGTGTGTGGTGTAGGTGGGGCGGGTCGGAGGTGGAGTCAGAGAAACGAAAATGTTATCTATGGCTATGCTTTTAAAGAGAGAGACAGACAGACAGAGAAAGAGAGAGAAGAGAGAAAGAGAGAAGAGGAGAAAGAGAGAGAATATGGAGGTAGGGAGAGCGGATTTGGGTATGTGGGTCGGTGGGTCGGTCTGGGGAGCATGTCACGTCGAAGGAATGTCCCCCAGGACTTGCTCCCCTCGTATTTAAAGCAAGATGACCCCGGCCGGTGTGGCACTGGGTCTTCCCCCTCTTCCTCCTCCGGTCTTCATCAGCCTCGTTCAGTCCCGTCGGAGGAGACTCGAAGCGAAGGCTCGAGATATATAACGAGCATGAAAAAGCACGCGTCTTACCTGCTGCCGAAGGTTAATACGACAATCCAATTTCGAGAACGACGTCTCTCGCTCAACGGTGAGGTTCGTGTCCGGATGCATTTCCATAATCGTATTTCATTCGTTTTTTTTTTTTCTTATTGGTGTGATTATTTTTTTTCTCTCTTTGAACTGCATCTTCAATGACCTGGTATTTTCGCCTGATTTGAGAACGTTGGCAAGTTTACATCTCGTGTGCGAGTCAAATGGCGATCAATAGTGTGGAGATGTTTATCGAAGTTTACCCTCGGTCTGTTATCAGGGCAGCGATATGTCACAGGAAGGCCAGTTCGTTGCTGAAGTGTTATTTTTTCTTTTTTCTTTTCTTTTTTCTTTTTTATTGGGCTTGTGAAGAGATTCCACTAGTTGCACGGGCGGCGAGGTCGTTTGTTGTTTGGTGGTGCTCTTTTTATGTCTTTTTTTGTTGTTTTCTTGTTTTGAGTTTTGTTTTATTTATTTATTTATTCATTTTTTTATCAATCTTGTTATCGTATGTCACTTTTTGTGGTGCTCTTTTTTCACCCTTTACTTTGATTTTCTTGTAATTTGAGTTCTGTTTATTTGTTTATTTATTTATTCATTTTTATTTTTATTTTATATTTTTAATATCCGGTTATCGCTACGTCAAATTCTGTGATGTATTGGTTAACCTCGTCCTCGTTCGTGTACCGTCAACAGACAACATGTATTTCCCTCCGCATATGTTGTCCGTGCTTGGAAACAAACGCATTTCCTTTTTTATGTGTATTAGAAAGACATTGATCTCTCTCGCAAGGAATTAGAAAGCTTGAGGACTCGGGTTCAGTGCCGTGGAATCTTCCTCTGTCTTATGGCACTGGCACCGTGTTGAGTGGGAGTGCCGAGGAACACGTGACTTAATTTTCTCTCTTTTTTCTCCCTTTCAGTGTAAATAGATTTGGAAAAGCAAAAGCAAAAAGGAAATAGAGGTATGAGTGTATTTTTTTTTATACTTGAAATTTTGGAGGAAAAAAATGTGTTAGATGTGACTGAATTTTCTGGAATGTAAATGAGACACAGGATAGAGAGAAAGATAGAAAGAAAAGAAATAAGAGAGATTACGTGAATGATAATAAAGAAGAAAAAAACGTAACACTTGTCCTGATGACAGTTTTGTGTCACGTGTTTCGTTATTCTCTCTGAAACTTTATCTCCCATTAAACGCTCTTACCCCCCCCCCCCAAAAAAAAAAAAAAAAAAAAAAAGGGGGGGGTGAAGCGACCCCATGGACCGGGAGAATGACCGAAGGACCGGATCGCTGCTTCCCCCTCTGTCCACGATGTCTCAAATCGTTCCCCCAACCGGGGCTCCCGGGAGTCTCTGTCTCGCCGCCTGCCGGAGTCGCCGCGCCCGCGAGGTGAGTTCTGTCTTGTGTATCCAAGGAGTGACGATAGGTAGGCCAGGGGGGTTAAAGGGCATAGGAAATAAGTGAAATAAGTTTTTTAAAATTAATTGATTTGATATTTTTTTTGTTTGGGAAAAGGGATGAATGTAGAGGTAAAGAAGAAATGAAGAAAAGAAAAAATGGATTAGTGCAGACATGCACATGTCTACCTTTCTACTTACATAATACATGCACACATACATACATACATGTGTGTATGTATGTATGCATGCATGCATGCATATATATATATATATATATATATATATATATATATATATATATATTATATATATATATATATATATTAATATCTTAAAATACTTGCATCATAGTGGCATACAAGGGCAGGGTTGTGAGCGTCCACCCGAATTTATAACAAATCCACTCGCACAAACACAGGCACACACCCACGCGTGCCGACACCGGGCAATATCACGTCCCGCATTCCTGACGCGGCTGACGAAGGAATGCCAGCAGGGTTACAGATGCGGCCGCGAGTGGGGGTGACGGGGTGACGCGATTCAAATGCTTGTCTTTGGAATTGCATCGCGCGGGGGTGAGGAGAGGAAGGGGCGGGGGATGGGGAATGGGAGAGGAAGGGTGGGGAGTGGGAGATGAAGGGGCGGGAATGGGGAGTGGGGGACGGAGGAAGGGAGGAGAGGAGAGTGGGAGTGGGGGAGGGGAGGAGGAGGGTAGTAGGAGTGGGAGAGGAGGGGAGGAAAGAGCGGGTCTCTGAGGGGAGAGGGAGGAAGGAGAGAGGTTAAGGCGAGGATTTGGTGAATTAGAACGGTGTCGAATGAGGTTAGGAGAGGGAAGGGGAGGAGGAGAGAGGGGGAGAGGTAAAGTGAAAATGAAAATGAGAGACAGAGACAGAGAAACTGTTAGATTGTTAGACCGGTAGACAGATAGATAGACAGAGAGGGAGGAGAAAGAAAGAAAGAGGAAAGAAAGAGAGGTATAGAGATGGAGACAGAGACCGAAACCGAAAGGGAGCAAGAGCGAGAGAGAAACCAAGGAATAGATAGATGAATTCACGACCGAGCTGGAAATAGCACCCTTGTAAATGTCACGGGTAAGATCGTAGTACCGAGGGCGACGGAGAAGAAGTTAGCTCACCCACTCGCTTCGAAGGCTCACCCACTCGAGGGCTCACCCACTCCCTTCGAAGGCCTCAGCCCACTCCTTCGATAGGCTCACCCACTCCCTTCGAAGGCTCACCCACTCCCTTCGAAGGCTCACCACTCCCTTCGAAGGCTCACCCACCTCCCTTCGAAGGCTCACCACTCCCTTCGAAGGCTCACCCACTCTCTTCGAAGGGCTTCAGGCTCACCCACTCCTCTCTCGAAGGCTCACCCACTCCCTTCGAAGGCTCACCCACTCCCTTCGAAGGCTCACCCACTCCCTTCGAAGGCTCACCCACTCCCTTCGAAGGCTCACCCACTCCTTCGAAAGGCTCACCCACTCGCTTCGAAGGCTCTCCCCACTCCCTTCGAAGGCTCGCCCACTCCCTTCGAAGGCTCGCCCACTCCCTTCGAAGGCTCGCCCACTCCCTTCGAAGGCTCACCCACTCCCTTCGAAGCGACCCTTCGAAGCTCACCCACTCCCTTCGAAGGCTCACCCACTCCCTTCGAAGGCTCACCCAAAGGCTTCACCCACTCCTTCGAAGGCTCACCCACTCCTTCGAAGCTCACCACTCGAAGGCACCCACTCGCTTCGAAGCTCAACCCATCGCTTCGAAGCTCACCCACTCCCTTCGAAGGCTCACCCACTCCCTTCGAAGGCTCACCCACTCCCTTCGAAGGCTTCGAACACCCACCCTTCGAAGGCTCACCCACTCGAAGGCTCACCCACTTCGAAGGCTTCGAACCGTCGAAGGCTCACCCACTTCGAAGGCTCACCCATCGAAGGCTCACCCACTCCACTTCGAAGGTCGAACACCCACTCACATCGAGGGCTCACCAACTCATCATCCACTGACGGATTTAGGTGGTGATGAGATGTTTAATATTGCATCTATAAGTTGTTTTTTTAATTAGGTGTTTATGAGTTTTATGAGTTTTCTTCTCTTGGTGTTTATAATTTTTTGGTAACTTTTTTTGTACATGTAACTAGTTAGTTCTTTATACGTTTGTTGTAATAAGTTTATTATTCATATTCAAGTATTTGTAACGAATTATTTCTTTAAAAGTATTTATAGCTTGTTATTTCTTTAAAAGTATTTGTAACATCCTATAGGTATTTATTTATAGTGGAAGTATTTACAGCAAAGTATTTATTTATAGTTTATGTATTTATGAATATTCATTTGTGATATGTTTTTGTAATGAATTATGAATTCATAAGTTCCTTGGGTGGGAAGACTTTAATTCTCTTATCTTCTATTTTCTTGATCAGTTGATTAATATTATTTTGTAAAAGCAGTTAACTTGATTGACTTTGAAATGATTCCAGTTTGTTATAAGTTGCTTTTCGATGCGTTTTTTTTTTTTTTTTTTTTTTTTTTTTTTTTCTTCATAGCGAGGAGGTGAATACACAAGGCGATTGGAGTATCTTTTTTGTTATTTGTTTATATGTATATGTTTATTTGTTTAATTGATTGTTAATTTGATTAATTGTACTTTTCAGTCAGTCATCTAGTCATCCAGGCAGTCAGTCGTCTAGTCAACCAATCAGTCAGTCATCAAGTCACCCACCCAGTCAGTCAGTCATCTAGTCATCCAGTCACCTATCTAATCACATAGTTAGTCAGTAGTTAGTCAGTCATCCAGTCACCCATCTAGTCACCCAGTTAGTCAGTCAGTAGTCACCCAGTTAGTCAGTCATCCAGTCACCCATCTAGTCACCCAGTTAGTCAGTCATCCAGTCACCCCATCAGCCAGTCACCATCACCCAGTAGTCAGTCACCATCCAACCACCCAGCCAGTCACCCAGTCAGTCACCCATCCAACACCAGCCAGTCACCCAGCCCCTCGCGATAAGCTCGGTGCAATCCGCTGCAACAATGTCAGCAGCTTCCTCTTTGACATTTCAGCTCGTCCGGAAGCCAGTTTTTTTCCCTCTCCCATGAACAGTCCTCTGCCAGTCGCGCTCGTTGCAATAAACCGTATGCAACAACGGTCGAAAAAAAAAAAAATGGAAAAGGCAAAACGTCGTTGGTGTGTTGGAGGGAGGGTGGGAGGGAGGAGGGGAGGTGGTGACGGGTGATGTGGGGGTAAGGAGGGGGAGGGTAAGGGGAAGAGGGGAAGGGGAGAAGGGTTGGGGTAAGGGGGAGGGGGAGGGGGGGAGGGGAGAAAAGTATGGGGAGGGGGAGGGGAGAAGGGTAGGGGGTAAGGGGGAGGGGAAGAAGGGTAGGGTAGGGGGGAGGGGGAGGGTATGGGGAAGGATAATTTAAGGGAAGGGAAGGGGAGGAAAGGTAAGGGTAAGGGGGAAGGGAGAAGGGAGAAAGGTAAGGGTTAAGGGGGGAATGTAGGCTACGGCTAGGGTATGGGTAGATTAAGTAAGGGTAAGATAGAGTAGGGGGGAAGGGGGAAAGGGATAAGGGTGAGGGTGGGATGGGGGGGGTGAGGGTGTTCGACCCGCGCTGACGATGGTGTTGCAACGGATGCGCGGAGCTCAACCTCTCCTGCAACTCGTTCAGGCAACACGGCTTAAAACCCTCGTTCATTAGCTCGCTGAACGTGCACTCTAAAGCCTATCCCCGTCCTATTCTCCAAGCCTATCCCAAACTTATCCCAGGCCTATCCCCAAACCTATCTTAAGCCTAGTCCAAGCTTATTCCAAGCTTAACCTATCCTAAGCCTATCCCAATCCCATTCGAAGCTTATTCCAAACCTATCCCAAGCCCTTTCGAAACTTATTCCAACCCTACCCCGAGCCTGTCCCTTTCAGCGTGCATTCTAGCCAGCCCCCCCCCCCTTCCTTCCCTCCAGACCCCTTCCCATCCTCTCGCCTTAGAAGTGGGTCGAGAAGCACCTGCTCTAGGGGGTCGAGGCTGTCAAAGAGTCCTGCGAAGATGTACAAAAGAAAATCAATATTTGGCCACAAACCAAAGGGCAATGGAGAAGGGAGGAAGGGAGGAAGAGGAGACGGAGGGAAGGGAAGAGAAGGCTGGAGGAAAAGGAGGAGAAAAGGGCAAAGAGGAAAGATCCTGAAATGGTATAGGCATGCATAAGCGACGCGCATGCATGCCTATACCCACACACACACACACAAAGAGAGAAAGAAAGAAAGAAAGAATAAACGATAATATTACGACAAGGGCCCCAAAGCGACAGACAGAGACAGGGACAAAGAGCGGGAGTGTGATTTAATAGACGCGCAGATAAAGAAGGGAATTAACGCACATCAACTGAGGGGAAACAGCACAGGAGAAAGAAGAAGGAGAAGGGACGAACGAGGCGAGACACGGAACGCTAAAGGGGGAATAGGTCACCAGCTGGTCTTCTGGTCGGGCTTCATCAAAGGCAGAGCCACAGTCCCCAGTCACACACACTCTCCCTGCGAAATGGGTCAGCATAGCAACATGGCAGATTTTGCGCCCTCGTGATGGATAGGCTCTCGCGCTCTCTCTCTCTCTCTCTCTCTCTCTCTCTCTCTCTCTCTCTCTCTCTCTCTCTCTCTCTCTCTCTCTCTCTCTCTCTCTCTCTCTCTCTCTCTCTCTCTCTCTCTCTCTCTCTCTCTCTCTCTCTCTCTCTCTCTCTCTCTCTCTCTCTCTCTCTCTCTCTCTCTCTCTTTCTCTCTCTCTGTCCCCTTCTTTGAACTTTCAACCCCACAACACACTCACTATGAATAGTCTTATACTTTTTAGATGAATCAAGTTTGCAGGGTCAATGTGGCATTTTCTTAACCGCAAGCCGCCTGGGATGATATGTGCGTACACTGTGTTTAATTTAGTAAGTATTTTTAGATATAGATGGCTCCACAAGTTCTAAGTCACGATCGGTCTCACCTGTTTACCCTGTTAATTGATTTTCAATAATATTTTCTAGTATATACTACTGCCGTTAGTAATGTCAATAACATGATAGTAATTATAATGTTTATAACAATAATAACTGTGTCAATATTGATAACATTAGTAAAAAAAAGGGTTTTTCCGCTATTTCAAGGAATGGTGAGGTCAACAGAGCTGTCAGCTTTTCCGTAGCAGCATTTCTGCCGTTCTCTAAACATCAGACGATAGAGAAAACGGATATAAATGATAATATTGGACCATACACTATCATAAACGGATGAATATTAGGATCAAAGTCTGGTGATTATAAGATTCCCTGCGTTACTTCCTTGTGTATTGCACTGCATAAAATAGTATACAATAAGTACATTACCAAGCCAGTAATGTAACATTCAATAACATAAAATGCACCTGCGTCTCTTTATAGAAAATGTATTAGATACATAACTTGAATGTCGCTTTGTCAGTCGCGTCATTCTTACCAGTCGCGGTTCAGTGAATTATTTCTTACTGGTATAATGCAGCGTCGCTGTTGCTGACATTATCTGGGATAATGAAGCACTCAGCGTTATGAACATTGACATTGTGTTTAGAATTCCAGCGTTCGCAAACATTTTTTTTTTTTTTTTTGATGTTGGAGTTAATTGAAATTTATTATATGCTGGCAGTGCCTTTTAGTTAATAAAAAAAAATGGTTGCCGAGTTGGATGATGCTTATGTGGTAGTATTATAAGCAATTTATTTTTGTATGAAGGTTAATGAGGATGTGGGTGTATATATTTTGGGGTTTGATTTGATTTATGGTTGTGTGTGTTGTTTTATTGCACCGTCTCCCCGTTCTGTTTTACTTTTATTGCTTTCATTTTTTTTTTTTTTATCGAGTCTTGTGATAAGGAGCCTTTTAGCTTCTTCGTTGGCTATTTTCTTTTTCTCCCTTT
The DNA here is from genome assembly GCF_003789085.1 of Penaeus vannamei. Taxonomy (NCBI): domain Eukaryota; kingdom Metazoa; phylum Arthropoda; class Malacostraca; order Decapoda; family Penaeidae; genus Penaeus; species Penaeus vannamei. Next base: position 29,688 of record NW_020870012.1, read on the forward strand.
CCCTTTCTTTTTTCTCCTCCTTTTCCTTATCCCTCATTTCCACCTTCTCCCCTTTCTTACCTTTCCTCTCCTCCTCTTCGTGTCCTCCCTCCTCCCTTCCGAGCCCACCCTTTTTTCCCATTTCTTCCTTTTTTCCATCCTCCCCTCTCCCTCCCCCTCCCTTCCTCTTCCCTCTCCCCCTATTCCTCCTTCCTTTTCCTATTCCTCCCTTTTTCACCCTTTCTCCCCGTCCCTCCCCTTCCCCTTCCCTCCATCCCGTGCCCTCGACCCCCCCCCTACCCAAACGTGCCCTATCTTTGGGGGATCTCGTGTG
>NW_020870012.1:35000-65000 GCF_003789085.1 Penaeus vannamei
TTCCCCTCATTCTTGCCTAACCGCCAGAACCCCTTTTTTCCGCACTAAGGGTTGCAAGAGTGAAGTCGTTATGAGTGCAGAAGGGTGTGACTTCTTTGACCTTGACCTTTCGTGGGTGACTTCTCTGTGACCTTCCATTGGATCTGTGAGTTCGTAGGTGTATGTGGATGCGAGTTGTTTTGATTTCATTATTTGTTTATTCGGTTATTTATTCATGTATTCATTTTTTATGCGTTGCTGAGAAGGAGAATGATGTTTGCGAAGACGAATAAGTGTCTGTGTGTCTGTCTGTATCTGTGTTTGTATGTGCGTATGTATATAAATGTGCAGGTGTATATTCACGCCCATGTGCAAGTCTATCACAAATATATCTGGGCAAATATACGATCATTTTGTACCCAACCCGTTCCTGAACTATCGGGGTGACTGAACCATAGATTTCTCGACGCCCATCTTGAGCAGGAAGACCCATGATTAGGAGAGGAAAAGCTCTTGCATTTCGGGATCGGATAACACCTTGGATTGCGGGGTCGGATAAGCTCTTGCATTTCGGGGTCGGGTGACACCTCGGATTACGGGGTCGGGTGACACTGTTGACCTTGGGTTTGAATTTCTTTGTCCTTTGGGCTAGTTCTGTTTTGGTTTCTCTTTCTCTCGTCTTCTTCGTCTGCTGATTCTCTTTTCTTTATCTGGATGGCTGGCTCTCTTACTCTCATTTTTCTTTCTTATTCACGCTCCCTCCCCACCCTCTTTCTCTCTCTCTCTCTCTCTCTCTATCTCATCTCTCTCTCTCTCTCTCTCTCTCTCTCTCTCTCTCTCTCTCTCTCTCTCTCTCTCTCTCTCTCTCTCTCTCTCTCTCTCTCTCTCTCTCTCTCTCTCTTCTCTCTCTCTCTCTCTCTCTCTCTCTCTCTCTCTCTCTCGTACTCTATCTTCTATCCTCAAGACATTCAGCGAAGGCTATCGGAAGCGAGATCTCGTTTACGGGATCTTTGGAAGTAGCTTTGTTGCCGCCTCCGCCTCCTCTTCTTCCTCTTCCTCCTATTCCTACTCCTCTTTTTCTTCTGCTTCCTCTTCTTCTTTATCTTTTCTTTCTTTTTTCTTTTCTTCTTCTTCTTCTTCTTCTTCTCCTCTTCCTTGTCCTCCCTTTCCTCCTCCTCCTCCTTGTCCTCCCTTTCCTCCTTCTCCTCTTTGTCCTCCCTTTCCTCCTCCTCCTCCTCCTCCTCCTCCTCCTCCTCCTCCTCCTCCTCCTCCTCCTCCTCCTCCTCCTCCTCCTCCTCCCCCCCGCCGTCCTCCCTCTTACCGCCTGGTCATAATTTGTTTGAATCTGTAGGGTCGTCGCCTCATTTCCTATTCATCGAAAGAAAGCGGAACTTTTGGCAACGGAGGAGCAGGAGGAGGAGTCGCTCTATTCAGAAAATGTGTAATGTGCGAATTTCGTGGAAAGAAGAGGAAAATGAAGATAGTCGTATGCAAATAGATGTACATGTATTCGTGATATACATAGGTACGACGTGTGTGTGTGTGTGTGTGAATTGATGTATATATGTATAATATATATATATATATATATATATATATATATATATATATATATTATATATATATATATATATATATATAATTACATACATGCACGTATACTCATATGTGTGTGTGTGTGTGTGCGCGCCGCGCGCATATATATATGCATAAATGCATGCACGTCTTCGTGTTACACACCGCATCCCTGAGTAATCTGGAGCTCTTGATGAAAACCTCGGATTGCACGTCACGCCACATTTGGCTTTGGCAACATGGGGCTCGCGTATCTTGCGAGGGAGTTGGTGATTGGCTCGGCTTTCAACACGAGGACCAATCATAAGGGCTTTTACTGATGCTAAGAACTAGAGGTGATTGATTACCAAGTAGGGTCTCTAGAAGAAGGGGGGCCCGGGTCCCCCCCCTCCCACGGGTCCCCGGTTGTTCCCTTGTCTCTCTCTTTCTCTCTTTTGTCTCTCTCTCTCTCCTCTCTCTCTCTCTCTCTCTCTCTTCTCTCTCTCTTCTCTCTCTCTCTCTCTCTCTCTCTCTCTCTCTCTCTCTCTCTCTCTCTCTCTCTCTCTCCTCCTCTCCCTCTCTCCCTCTTCTCCCTTTCTCCTCTCCCTCTCCCTCCCTATCCCTATCCCTCTTCCTCTTCTCCCACTCTCTTCCTCCCTCTCCTCCCACTCTCCCCTCTCCTCCTCTCCTCTCCCTCTTCCTCTTCCTCTTTCTCCCACTCTCTCCTCTCCCTCTCCCTCTCTTTCCCATGCCTGTGCGCGGACGTTTTGCAAGTATGACCACAGAATTTTGGCTCCGTCGCGCGCCGAGTTAGGGCCAGTATGTCGGAGAAAATTGTTGAAGAGTGGAAAGTTAGACAGTCATTTTGGCCAAGGAAGCTAAAGCCTTTACGGCGCGGCTAGTGAAGTTGCGTGTTGTCGGCGGGAGAATTAGATTTATTCGTGTGAAATGTTTAGTTTTTTTTTTTTTTTTTTTTTAGTTCCCCCTCGGATGATTAAATTATTACCGGGATGATCCGTTGCCGCGTTTTATTATTGCTGTTGTGGTTATTATTATTTTTTTTCTTTTTCTTTTTTTTTGGGGGGGGGGGCAATTTTTAGAAAGATATATCGTTGGTGGATATTTCTTTATAATTTTTGGCGTTGCGTTTGTCGTGATTTCTTGATTATTGGAGATGGAGAGGTGTGGTTTGGGGGGGGAAAGTTGCGTGCGGTGTACGTAATGTGAAGTTGACGTGTCTTATTGTGCGTAAGGTTTGGTGTGTGTGTGAGTGTGTGCGTGTGTGTATGGTTGTGGGAGTGTGTGCGTGAGTGTGTTTGTGTGTGTGTGTGTGTGTGTGTGTGTGTGTGGTTGTGTGTGTGTGTGTGTGTGTGTGTGTGTGTGTGTGCTCGTGCGTGTGTGTGTGTTTGTGTTTGTATGTGCGTTTGCGTGCAAGAAGGCGTGCATGTACGAACGTATTGCAGTCTTGCCAGCCGTTCGTGCATGTTCGACGCCCTCGCCTCTGCGCCCTCCTCCCCGTCTCCGGAGCCGACGCCGGTGCCTCGCTGGAGCCCGGCACTCGAGCTCCCTTCCTTCCTTCCGCCGCCAAGTGCCCCCTCCCCCCTCCCCCCTTCCCCCTTGTTGACCCACGCCCACCCCCCACGCCCGCCCTCGCGCCCGCCCTCGCGCCGTCCGTCGATAAACATTGACCCGAGTAATATCCGATAAACTTAAGGCAAACACATCCGGCTCCTGAGAACGGCACTTTAACGGCTCGTGGCGGCGACGGCTGGGGTGGGGGGGGAAGGGGAGGGGGATGGGCGGGGATGGGAGGGGGGGAGGGAAGGAGGAGTGAGGGTGTGAGGGAGAGAGAGAGATTCCGGAGTGTAATCTGTGTTATCAGCTGATTGGTTTGGTTCATGGGGGAGGTGGAAGGGGGAGGGGTAGATGGGACACGGATGGTCGAGATTCGCGTCGGGAGAGGATAGGCGCGGCGACCTTATGGGCGGAGGAGAGGCGTTAGCGAGAGGATTTGCCCGAGTATGGGCACGTCGGGAATACTGCTGCGTTGTCGGGGGGAGGGGGAGGGTAGGAGGTGTCGTAGAGGGGGGTAGGGTAGGGAAAGGATGGTATTTGTGTATGGGGGGGGGGGGTAGATGTTTATTGTCGGTGTCATCGTCTTTGTGATCGTCGTCGTCGCCTTCATCTTAATCGTTATCGCCGTCGTCTTCATCATCAGTATCATCGTCATCATTACTCTCATTGATCAATGTTATTATTATTGATTATTATCATTATCATCATCTTGTTCTACTGCACATCTCTCTCGTCTCTCTCTCTCTCTCTCTCTCTCTCTCTCTCTCTCTCTCTCTTCTCTCTCTCTCTCTCTCTCTCTCTCTCTCTCTCTCTCTCTCTCTCTCTCTCTCTCTCTCTCTCTCGCTCTCTCGCTCGTCTCTATCTTCTCTCTGTCTGTTTCTCTATGTCTCTATCTCTCTCTCTGTCTCTCTGTCTCTCTCTCTCTCTCTCTCTCTCTCTCTCTCTCTCTCTCTCTCTCTCTCTCTCTCTCTCTCTCTCTCTCTCTCTCTCTCTCTCTCTCTCTCTCTCTCTCTTTCTCCTCTCCCTCTCCCTGTCATCGTCTCTTCCGCCCCTTCAATTCTTGTCTCTCGCTCCAGCGCCCTGTCACTTTGGCGGGTTCTGTGAGGCATCCCGCCCGCTCCGTCTTCATCCACCCACTCTCTCTTCTCTCCTCTCCTCCTCTCCTCTCCTCTCTCTCCTCTCCTCTCCTCTCCTCTCCTCTCTCCTCTCCTTCCTCTCCTCTCTTTCTCTCTCCCTCTAGTCTCCTCTCTTCTCCCCCTCCTCTCCCTCTCCCTCTCCCACTCCTCCCCTCCACTCTCCTCCATTCTTTTCCCTTTCCCTCGTACTCTCCTTCCCCCTCTTCCTCTCTCTCTCTCACTTAGACTTATCTCTCTCTCTCTCTCACTTAGACTTATCTCTCTCTCTCTCACTTATAAGGGAGGGAAAGAAATGTGTTCGTGGGCGTCTGTGGGTGTCTCTGAGCCGGTATTCCAGGGTCGTTAGGTCTTATTGCTGTTTCGCGACACCTATCGGGTCTGTCTTTGGAGCTCTGGTTCTCCTCTTTCGGGTTCTTCCGTTTTCTCTTTTTTTTTTTTTTTTTTTTTTTGGGGGGGGGGTGTTTCTTTCCTTTGTTTTTGTAATGGGTTGGTTCTTTTTTCTCTCTCTCCTTTTTTGAGTTTATTGTAGCTTGCAATCTCTTTTCTTGTTTTGTGTTGTTTTCTGTTTTTCTAATTTCTCTCTTCATTCCCTCATCTTCCCCTTTCTAACTCCTCGCCCCCCTCTCTTCTTCATCGCTCTCCTGACCCTTCCTCCCTTCTCTCTCCCATCTTCCCCCTCCCCCCCACCCTCCTCCCTCCTCCTTCCTCCTTCCCCCCATGCCACAGACAACTTCACACATATACAAAGGCATTAGGACCGAAGATATGCAAATCCGTTTCCCACGATTATAATTAGTGCCATAAAAAAACTCCCACTAGTGTATAAAAGCCGAAAAATGGCCTTAAAAAATTTAAGTCGGCTGCTCCCTGTACTTTCCGGCCGCGGAGTAGTTTTCATTACATTACTCTCGTCTCGGCGAAAATTGCCCTTATCTCTGGGAAGGAGGAGCGGCGTCCGAGGGGGTTGGCCGGGGGGAGAGGGGGATTGGAAGGGGAAGGGGGGAAGGAGAAGCAGCAATCCGAGGGGGTTGGTCGGGGGTGGGGTGGGGGTGGGAGGGGGGAGGGGGAAGGAGGAGCAGCATCCAGGGGTTGGTCGGGGGGGAGAGGGGGAAGTGGGAGGGGAAGGAAGGGCAGCATCCGAGGGGTTGGTCGGGAAGTGGGAGGGAGGGGGAAGGGGAAGGGGAGATGAGGGAAGAGCTTTGGGGACAGGCTGTTTTTGGGTCGTCGAGGTCGGGTTCTCGAGGCGGGGGGTCTCGAGGGCGGGTCTTGAGGTTGGGCCTGGAATGTTGACGTCTCCTAAAGTTTGGGAGAGGGAGAGGGGGGGGGGGCGGGGGAGAGGAGAGGAGAGAAGACTAGAGGGGAGGAGAGAAGAGAAGGGAAGAGGAAAGGAGAGGAAGAGATCGAGAGAGAGGGAAAGATAGAAAGGGAGAGGGACAGAGAAGGAGAGGGAGAAGAGAAGGGGAAAGGGAGAGGGAGAAGGGAGAGGGAGGGGGGAGGCCCATGGAGGACGGCATAACTGTACCCGAGATGAAATTGGAGCTGAGGGCTATTTTTTATCATGTCTCCCTCGCTGTTTCTTTGACATGTCGTTGGAAGTGAGGGCGGTAGGGGGAGGGGGGGTGGTGGGGGGGGGGATGCTGGGGTGTGTGGAAGAGCTTATATGTCATCGTGCTCTGTGTGCATCGTCTCTCTCTTCTCTCTCTCTCTCTCTCTCTCTCTCTCTCTCTCTCTCTCTCTCTGCTCTCTCTCTCTCTCTCTCTCTCTCTCTCTCTCTCTCTCTCTCTCCTCTCTCTCTCTCTCTCGCTCTCTCTCTCTCTCTCTCTCTCCTCTCTCTCTCTCTCTCTCTCTCTTCTCTCTTCTCTCTCTCTCTCTCTCTCTCTCTCTCTCTCTCTCTCTCTTTCTCTCTCTCTCTCTCTCTCTCTCTCTCTCCTCTCTCTCTCTCTCTCTCTCTTTCTCTCTCTCTCTCTCTCTCTCTCTCTCTCTCTCTCTCTCTCTCTCTCTCTCCTCTCCTCTCTCTCCCTCTCTCCCTCTCTCCCTCCCTCCCTCTCTCCCTCCCTTTCTCCTTTTCTCTTTCTCGCTCTCGCTCTTGGTTCTCGGGAAAGAGAAGTGAGACACAGGGAGGGAAAGAAAGGAAGGAAGTATATGGGAACGAAGAGATGAAAGAGGAAAAGGAAAGAGCAAGAAGGCAGTCGGAAATCGGATGGAAGCGACGGGTCCATAAAAGCGAGATAGAGATAGATAGATAGAGAGAGTAGAGTTAGATAGATAAATATTGGATAGATAGAATGGATGGATCGAAAGTAAGAAGGAAAAGAAGGAAGAAAGAAAGAGAGAGAGAGGAGAGAGAGAGATCGGCCGAGAGGAGAGAAGAGAGAAGAGAGGAGAGAGGAAAGAGAGAGAAGAGATGAGAGAGAGAGATGAGAGAGAGAGAGAGAGAGAAGAGAGAGAGAGGGGGAGGGAGGCGGAAGATAGAGAGAAAGAGAATGAGTGGGGGGAGATAGAGAGAGAGAGAGAAGCGGGAGAGGAGAGGGAGAGGGAGGGAGAGCAGACGCGGGAGCGGTTGATGGCGGCGCCAGCTGACGACTAACGAGCGAAGGCAGCCATCTGGGGTCAGCCGATGCCATTGTCCCTGCACGGGCGCTGGCTCGGGCGCTCGGCGGGGCCAGCCTTCCCTCTCCGGCTGCCCTCTGTTTCGTGTTGTTTTCTCTTGACTTTATTTTGTCTCTTTTTTCTCTTTTGTTTCGGTGGTTTCTTTTCTTTTCTTTTTTTTCTCTTTGCCCTTTTTTTATGTTTTCTCTTTTTTTCTTTCTTTTTGGTGTCTGATTCTTCTTTATCTATTTTCTTTTTTTTTTTTTCTTTCTTCTCTCTCTCTATCTATCTATCTATTTGTTCATCTCTCATCCCCTCTATCAAATCTATCTATTTATCTTTTTTCTTGTTCACTTTCATTCTCTCTCCTCCTCCTCCTCCTCCTCTCCTCCCTGCCCCCTCTCCCCGGGCCCTCCTCCCTTGCTGTCTCTTTCCTCTCCCTCCTCCTCCTCTTCCTCTTCCCTCCTCCTCCTCCTCCTCCTTCCTCCTTCCTCCTCCTCCTCCTCCTCTCCTCCTCCTCCTCCTCCTCCTCCTCCTCCTCCTCTCCTCCTCCTCCTCCCTCCTGCCCCCTTCCCCATGGCCCTCCTCCCTTGCTGTCTCTTTTCCTCTCCCATTTCCTCCCCGAGCATTCGCCTCCCGATAACACCTTTCGCTCCATTGTGTTGTTTTCCTTCCAATTAACATAATGTGTAAAAGGGTTATTTGTGGCCGATAATTGGGTGTTCTCTTTGGCGTTTAGGCGTTCACTTCTGCGGGGGTTGGGGGGAGGAGCGTTGGGGTGGGGGGGTGGGGTGGGTTGGGGTGGGGTTACGGGTTCTCTGTTCTCTTTTTGTTTTGGTTTCTTATTTTTGTGGGATTTCTGGGTTGGTTGTATCTGTGTTTGTGTTGGATTGTTTGTTTTTTGTCTCTGTCTCTCTATCTTCCTCTCCTCTCTTCCTCTCTCTCTCTCTCTCTCTCTCTCTCTCTCTCTCTCTCTCTCTCTCTCTCTCTCTCTCTCTCTCTCTCTCTCTCTCTCTCTCTCTCTCTCTCTCTCTCTCACACACACACACCACACACACCACACACACACACACACACACACACACACACACACACACATATATATATATATATATATTATATATATATATATATATATACATATATATACATATATATATACATTAAAGATTAAGGCTATCGCTCCAACACTTCCGGGCATTAGACACCCACTGGAAAGTAAATGTTGCCGCGATCGAAGGCAAGCGAACCTCGTCCTTGTCAGCAGGAAAACGACCACGAATATAATGCTATTATGTATCGCGTTGTGTTTATGGTGTTCGTTATGTCAAGTGTTGTTCTTGACTGTGGGTGTGGAAAGGGGGTGGGGTGGCTTATGTAGCGTTATATGTATGTAGAGAGGTATACACACGCATACACACATGTACATAGTGTCGTGCGAGCATGCACATACACGGACACGCACACGCAAATGCACACGCACACGCACATACGCGCACGCACACACACGCACGCGCACATGCACGCACGCACGAACGAACGCAGTCACACGCACAATCACGAAATGAAAGAGAAGAGAATAAAAGAACAATAAAAGTGGAGACAGATAAAAATGGACGTAGTTTCTCTCCATTTTCTCGGCGTGTAATCAGATACATGTCTGGAGTTCTAGATAATCCCCCCTCCCCCTCCCCCTTCCTCTCCCCCTCTCATTCACAATCTCCTCCTTCCTTCCCTATTCACAACTTCTTTCCCCATCCCATTCTTCCTTTTCTCCCGCTTTTCATCATCCCTATTCTCCTTCAACTTTTTTTTTAAATCCCCCTTCCCTTTCCTCTTTTCACCCCCCCTCCCCTCCCCTTCCACACGCTGCGTCACTGCCAGATGTACGACGGAGAGTTTCTAGGCCATAAAGGGAAAAAAATCGTACGGAAAAAAGTTACCGGCAGCAACCACGATGCAGGGTTTTAGTGGCTAAGATGGGCTGGGGTTGGAAGGATGCGGTGGCCCATGAAAGGAACGCGAGAGGGAGAGGAGTGGAGTGGGAGGGAGGAAGGAAGGGAGTGGGAGGGAATGGGGGGGAGGAAGGAAGGGAGTGGAGACGGGGGGGAAAGGTTGGGGAGGAAGGAGGGAGAGGGAGGAAGAGGGGAGGGAGGGGAAGGGAGTGGGAGGAGAGGGAAGGAAGGAGTGGGGAGAAAGGAAAGGAGAGGGAGAAAGAAGAAGGAGAAAGAGAAGGGGAGAGGGGGAGGGGAGGAGCTTTGAAATCAGATGAAAGCCATAAAAAAGTTCTGGGCGGCAGGATTTGAGGAGGAGGGAAACCGTGGGCTGGCAGGGGGGGGGGACTGAATCGGGAGTAGAGGGAAGTAAGAGAGAATTAGGGAAGCCATTGGGGAGGGGAAGCGTGTGTATTTCTTGGCTTAGGGATTTCATCATTCTGTTTTATTATCATTGTTATTACGACTATAGCTGTTACTGCTAATGATAATACTTCTAGTACCACTGTTATTACTACTGCTATGGCTGCTACTACTGCTAGTAGTATTAGTACTTCTTTTATAACTTCTGTTGGTATCGCTCCTACTGTTCCTACTACTGCTGTTACTTTGACTACTATGACCATCCATGCATCCATCCTTCCTGCTTTCCATCCTGCCTTTCTTCCCCTCCATCCTTCTTCCTTTCTTCCCTTTCCCCTCATCCTTCCTTCCTTCCTCCCTTCAATCCAACTCCCTATCTCCTTTCCTTCCTCCTTTCTTCCTTCTTCCTTCCTTCAGTCCAGTTATCGCTCCTTCCCTCCCTCCTTCCTCCCTTCTTCCTTCTTCCTTCCTTCCTTCCGTCCTTCCTTCTCTCCATACTTCTCCCCTTCCTTCCTTCCTTCTCTCCTTCCTTCCTTCCATCCTTTCCATTTCTCTAATCACAGCGAGCAAAAGATCCTGCGTAGTTAGTATAGGAATTATTTTTGAAGGAGCGGAATGAGACTTCAGGCCGAGGGTGAGGGAAGGACGAGGAGGAAAGGGAGGAAGAGGAGGAAGATTGTGATGATGGTGATGATATCATGTTCGTGGGCTGTACTCTCTGTCTGTCTGTGTTTCTCTCTCTCTCTCTGTCTCTCTCTCTCTCTCTCTCTCTCTCTCTCTCTCTCTCTCTCTCTCTCTCTCTCGCTCTCCTCCCTCTCTCTCTCTCTCCCTCTCTCTCTCTCGTATATATATGATTGTATGCACATGTGAGTGGAGGAAAAGAAACAAAGAAAAAAAAAGAACAGAGTTGAGTTAAAAAAATATCTCTTTATAAAACGATGGGGATGACGTAGACAGAAAGCGGCTTCCTAAAAGTCTTAATCCTTTTATTGCTGTAGTCCTTAAATCTCCCGAGCTTCGTCGTGTTCTTTCCTTGCTCTCCTTTCCTTGTTTATTCATCGTTTGTCCTCTTGGTTTGTGTTTGTTTATAATTGTACGTGACTCTTTATGGCGATATGATTCTGGTTTGATAACGGGTAGTTGTTTGTGTCTCAAGTCGTTGCACTTAATATTGCGAGGGGCGCTATTTAGTGAGGGATTTGGAACTGGGAAAGAAATACCTATATTGGCAAAAAAGTTGTTGACGTTTCTCATTCTTCTCTCTCTCTCTCCTCTCTCCCTCNCTCTCTCTCTCTCTCTCTCTCTCTCTCTCTCTCTCTCTCTCTCGGTGGCTCTCGCCTCTCTTCTCTCCTCTCCTCTCTCTTCTCGTCTCTCTCTCTCTCTCGGTATATAATGATTTATGCACGATATGACTGGAGAAAAGGAAACAAAAGAAAAAGTAAAAAGAACAGAGAAGTAAAAAGGAATATCTCTTATAAACGATGGATGACGTAGAACAAGAGAAAGCGCTTCCTTAAAAGGTATGATTTCCCTTGATGGTTTTTATTGTCTTTGAGATCTCCCAGGGCTTCTCGTTGTCTTTCCTTGCGGCTCCTTTCCTTGATTATTTATCGTTTGTTCACTCTTTTTGGTTTTGTTGTTTATTAGTTATGACGTGGGGATCAATGGTATATGATTCTGTTTGAAAGGGTGGGTTGGTTTGTGTCTTCAAGTCGTTGCATGATTGCGAGGGGCGTGTTAGATGAGGGGGGATGTGGACGTGGGGAAGAAATTACCTGATTGGTCAAAAAGTTGTATGGTTCTCATCTCGCTTCTGCTTCATCTCTCCCTGCCTCTCCTCTCTCTCTCTCTCTCCTCTCTCTCTCTCTCTCTTCTCTCCGCCTCTTGTCTCTCTCTCTCTCTCTCTCTCTCTCTCTCTCTCTCTCTCCTCTCCTCTCTCTCTCATCTCTCTCTCTCTCTCCTCTCTCTCTTCTCTCTCTCTCATCTCTTCTCTCTCATTTCGCGTTCACAAGATCTGGATAAAATCTACGGGGACCGTCCGTCGCGTTCACTACCTCAGGCTTGCATTGCAGTTTCAAGTCCCAATACGAGGCATCCGACAAGATTTGCCTCGATGTTACCGAGTTCATACAGGCTGCTTAATATACCATGTGCACTAAATTTCGGTGATAGAATCGAACACGTCTGCCCCCTAACCCCTCTCTCCCACGTCTCCCCCCCCCCCCATCCCACTTCCCTTCCCTGTTCCCCCACTCCCCTCCCGCTCACCCCCCCCCCCCCCCTCGCGTCTTCCCCCCCCACCCCCGTCCCAGGAGTTCACGATTCTGCCTTTTCTTTTCCATCACCATCGTAAAAAAAAAAAAAAAAAAAAAAAAAAAAAAAAAAAAAAAAAAAAACGCGAGGTAATTGCGACGTGTGTAGCGCGTGTCTCGTCGAGGAGTTCGGTTCGCCCGGGAGACGATTCCGGAGCCTGGGCAACCTCGGAGCGCCAGCGATGGGAATCTGGAGGCGGTCGTTTTCTCACGAGGCAGGAAATGGCGTTTCCTTAATGTGGCGGTCGTTGCTCGAGTGGATGGGGGGTGTATCATTTTTTTTTATGGTGGGTTGTGTGGGTGGGTATGTGTGCGTGTGCGGGTGTGTATGTGTTGCGTGTGCGGGTGTGTTGCGTGTTACGTGGTGTGTGTGTCTGGTGTTCGTGTGTGCGTGTGCAGTGCGTTGTTCGTGCTGTGCGTGTGCGGAGTGACTCCGACGGCAGCATTAATGATAAAATAGGGGGAAATATTGACTTTTTTGAGATGATAAGAAGGAGGAAGAGAGGAAAAAGTGTTCTCCTTAATAGGGTTTATTTCCTTCTTATCAGTTATCATTTTTTTTGTGGCCTCTGCGCTTGCTGGCATCTCTTGCGCCGTAACGTAAGAATGGCCCTGAGATAGCATTGTTACGGGCTCGTAACGTACCTCCTTCTCCATTTATCTTTATTACCTTCTTTCCTGCAGATTTCTCTTTTATATATCATTTTCTTTCTTTACTTTAGACTTCTCTTTTTTATTTATCATTTTCTTTCTTTACTTTAGACTTCTCTTTTTTATTTATCATTTACTGTGTTTCTTTTAGATTTTTGTTTTATATATAATTTCCTTTCTTCCCTTTACATTCCTCTGTTTATATCATTTCCTTTCTTTGCTTTAGACTTCTCATTTTATATCGTTTCCTTCCCCCCCCCCTAGATTCCTCTTTTTATATCATTTCCCTTCTTTCCTTTAGAATTAATCTTTTTTTATATCATTTCCTTTCCTTCCTTTTGACTTCTCTTTTTATATCACTTCCTTTATTTCCTGTAGATTTCTCTTTTATATATCATTTCCTTTAAACTTATCTTACATATCATGTCCTTTCTTTGCTTTAGACTTCTCTTTTTTTATAACATTTCCTTTCTTTCATTTTGATTTCTCTTTATTATATCATTTCCTTTCTTTCCTTTAGATTTCTCTTTATTTTTTATATGAGAGACTCGGTGACTCATCACTTTGGCTTCATTTTATTCTCTTGGTTTGCCTCCCACGTGCGCCTACTTAGTTACCGAAGGCTTCCTTGGGCGTCTTTCCCTTCTTTGCTCTTTGTTTGTGTTGCTTTTTACTTGTTTGTTTGGTTTGTTCATTGTTTGGTTGTTGGGTTTGTTCTTTGAGGGCTTTTTTACTTGTTTTTTTTAGCTTGTTTGTTTATTTGATTTTGTTTGGTTTGTTCTGTATTTGTTTATGTCTCTTTGGTCTTGACTTGTTTATTTCTCTTTGTTCTTTTCTTGTTTGGTTGATTGCGTTATAGTTGTTTTCTTGTTGGTTGCTTGATCTTCCTTGCTTTACTCGATCTTCACTTGTTTACTCTTCATGTTCTGCCTTTGTTTGCTCAACTCGCTCTGTGCTTGTTTACTCTAGGAGCTCTATACCCGTCTGCTTTGTTTGTTGACTTTGTTCTGTACTTGTTTCTCTTTTCGCGAATTTCCTCGCAACGCCACGATCTTTTCGAGTCGGCAGTCTCCTACTTTCGCTTCTGGGATTTGTTTTTGTTTGTTTGTTTATATTTTGTAATGTAAATGCTCGCGTAAGTGTCTCTGTCTCTCTCTCTCTCTCTCTCTCTCTCTCTCTCTCTCTCTCTCTCTCTCTCTCTCTCTCTCTCTCTCTCTCTCTCTCTCTCTCTCTCTCTCTCTCTCTCTCTCTCTCTCTCTCCCTCTCTCCCTCTCTCTCTTCTCTCTCTTCCTCACCCCCACACACGCATACACATACACACAACACACACACTTTATGGAAAAAACTCTTTATAAGAATTCCATTACATTTAGTGAATATGCCTGACCTTTCGTTCCCTGAAAGCCAACCCCGTTAAAGCCAGTAGCTCAAGGTTGCTCTCTGGTTGGTGGTGTGTGTGTGGGGGTGCTGCTATTGGATGGGGGGGTGGGGGGGGTGGGATGCTGCTATCGGATGGGGTGGGGGTGGAGGATGCTGCTATTGGATGGGGAAGGGAGGGGTGCTTGTAGATTGAAGGAGGGAGTGTTGATATTGGTGTTCGGCGGAAGGGGGGTGATTGGAGAAGGGGAGGGGTAGGGAGAGGAAGGGTGAATGTAGGGGGAGGGGGGAGGGGTGAATGTAGGGGGAGGAAGAGGGGGGAGGGGGCGTAAGATGTCAACAGTCTAGGGGAATATCACAACGTCTGCGTCTCTTCCGTTTAGTAGGCATAGGGGCGGCGATCTCATTTGCATACACGGGCGGTCCGCGTCCGTACGTGCGGGCACTCGGAATGAAACACAGGGGGTGGAGGGGAAACGGACGTATACATATATGCGCTGCCTACCGTACGTCCCCGCTGGCGTCAGATGGCGGAAGTCAGATGTCAACGAGGGGAGGGGGAGGAAGTGAAGGAAGGGAGGGAGTTAGGGGAGGGGAAGTAAAGGAGAGGGAGGGAGGGGGAGAGAGAGAGGGTGAGAATGAGAAGTGAGAAGGAGTAAGAGAGAGAAAGAGAGAGAGAGAGTGAATGAGTGAGCGAGAGAGAGACCAAACAGACAGAGAACAGCGCCATTTGTTAACCCCCAAGTTGTACTGCGTTTCCGGAGTAGTAGCTCACCAGGACCGCATTCTCACAATTGTCGTCATGTTGTCGTTTTTTTGTGAGAGAGGGGGGTAGGAAGAGAGAAAGAGAGAGTGAGAGAGAGTGAGAAAGAGAGAGAGAGAGATGAGAGAGAGTGAGAGAGTGAGAGAGAGTGAGAGAGAGTGAGAGAGAGTGAGAGAGAGAGTGAGAGAGAGTGAGAGAGAGAAGTGAGAGAGAGTGAGAGAGAGAGAGAGAGAGTGAGAGAGAGTAGAGAGAGAGAGAGAGAGAGAGAGAGAGAGAGAGAGAGAGAGAGAGAGAGAGAGAGAGAGAGAGAAGAAGAGAAAAAAGAAAGAAAGAAAGAAAGAAAGAAAGAGAAAGAGAGAAAGGTGTCATTTCAAGCTCTGTCATGACGACCCTTCTTTCCTTACAAGTCCATTCAAAGATATGGCGGGGCGCAACTCCGTTGCCACGCTCATTACATATTAATGACGTGCTCTGCTATTTTCGTCTCGCGGGGGCTCTAAATATAGCTCCCTTTGCATCCGCACTCCCGCGGGACTGGCGGCCGGGATGCACGCGGGGAATCCTTGCAGCAGGACGACGCATCAGTCCGCGACGGAGGGAGATGCCTCGGCTGCTGCGCGCGCCCGCGTACCCGTCGGGCCCTCGCCTCCGCGTTCCCTGTCTCCCTCTCGTTTCTCCTTTCCTCGTTGCTTTTTGCATTTCTTCCTCTTTTCGCTTTTGCGTTTTCTTCTTATTCATCTCGTCTTCCCTTTTGCCTTCTTCCGCTCATCATCTTCCTAACATTTCCCCTCTTCTCATGTCTGTCCCTCCCTCCCCATCTCTCTACTCCCTTCCTCTCTCTCCTACATTTCCCATCTTCTCCCTCTCCCTTCCCCTCTCTCCCATATTTCCCATCTTCTCCCTCCTCTCTTCCCCTCTCCCTTCCCCTCTCTCTCACATATTCCATCATCCCCTCTCCCTTCTTCCCCTCACCATCTCCCCTCTCCCTTTCCCTCCTCCTCCTCCCCGCATCTCGATTTCCCCCTCGCTCGCCACATAGGCCGGCATCGCCCGCGGCCTGCGCTGTCGGCCTCCCCGGGGGCCTGCTGTTATTTTTAGATTCTGACGGGTTGGAAATTGAGTTGCGCCGCGCGATGGATTGCTACTTTGCAAGGTGGCCGCGAAGGGGTGATTGATTGCTGCTCTGTGGTTCGGTTTGGGTTCGGTTTCTGGTTCGGCTGTGGATGGGCTTTGGTTCCGTTGTGGTTCGGCTGTGGTTCGGCTGTTTGGAATGGTGATGCATGGGTAGTCTGTTTTCCGGTTGTTATTAGGTGATATATTGGTGTTTAGTTGTGGTTTAGTCGTGGTTTAGTTGTGGTTTGTGGAGTGTTTTTGTGGTTTAACATGAGGCTTGATGTTTTGTGATCCGGCTGTTGGTTGGTGGGTGGGTCGCCTTTCGTGATTTCACTTGGGTTTGGGGATTTTTAAAGTGCGTGTTGTGGTTGAGCTGTGGCCAGGTGGCGTCATGATACTTTGCGGTGGAGCGGTTGGCCAGGTGGTTTATTGCTGTTTTGGGATAGAGCTGTTAACCAGATTATTTTAAAGGGTGCTTTGTGGTTCAAATGTGGCCAGGTGGTTTGATGATGATTTGAGATTGAACTGTGGCCAGGTGGTTTATTGCTGTTTTGAGATAGAGCTGTTGGCCAGGTGGTTTTATAATACGAACTGCTGCCAGATGATTTTAATGCGTGTTTTGTGGTTCGAATGTGGCCAAGTGGTTTGATGATACCTTGAGATCGAACTGTGGCCAGGTGGTTTAATGCTGGTTTAAGTTAGTGGGGGTTATTCGATGATATTAAGCATTCTGTGCATTATGAGAAATTTCGTAGTATTTTGAAAAAACGACTGTGAATATTAGAATTCCTTTATAGATATTGCCTTTCACGAAACGACATTGAAGGGAGACATTCAGAATTATGTATTATTATTAAGGATTTTGTATTATTATTTATTATATATTATTATTCAGAATTACGTGTTATTAAGAATTATATATCATTAAGAATTTTCGGTTATTAAGAATTATGTATTTAAGAATTATCTATTATTATGTATTATGTATTATTATGTATTATTGTTAATCATCATGTATTGCACCAATTTTGTGAGCGATTAAGTGAAGTGAGGCTTCGAGGAAGTCCCCATTAAACGCTCCTCTCGCGCTGAGGTAATTGCGTCTGGAGGAGCAGTTAAGGGGAGTATCGCTGGGCGGCCACCTGAGTCTTCGTCCCCTCGCTCTCCCCTTTTATCTCCCTTCTTTTCTTGCCTTTCGGAGTCCTCGGGTTCTTTTTTTTTTTGGGGGGAGGGGGTGTCGTGTTGCTTTGGCTTTTGGTGTTGGTGTTTTTTTCCTTCTTTTTATTTATTTATTTTTCGTCTTTCGTGTTTCGTCTCTTTCTCACTTCTCTATTTCTCCTCTTCCTCTTTCTTTTCCTCTTTCCCTCTGCATGCAACATCCTCCCTCAAAAAATCATTCTTCTCCCTCTCTCCTCTTTCTCTCCTCTAGCTCTTTCTCCTCCTCCTCCTCCGCCGTCGCCTTCTCCCCTCTCCCCCCTCTTCCTATCCTCGTCTTCCCTTCAAAAATCACTCTCCTCCTCCTCCTCCTGTCCTCCTCCTCCAATTCCTCCTCCTCCTCCTCCAGCTGCTCCTCCTCCAGCGTCCTTCGGCATCCGTTTAGCAGCTTCCCCGCCGCCTCCTCGCGATAATTATCTCCCCGAGTGCCGAGGTTCGAGGAGGACTTGAGTGGGGGTCCGGAGTGCACTGGGAGAAAATGGCCCTGGGTGGGAGGCTGGATTAACCCCGCGGGAGGCCGTTCAGGGGCGGGGGGGGGGGTGGGGCGGGGGCGGGTGGAGGCGGGGGGGGGAGGGCGAGGGGAGTCGCTGATGGATGGCGAGGGTTGGGGTCTTTGAGGGGGGGGGTAGGGGCGGTTGGGTGGAGTGACAAGTAACTCACAACACGCAACACACACGCACGCACACACGCACGCACACACGCACAACGCACACAGCACACACACGCACACACACGCACACACACACACACACGCACACACACACACACACACACACACACACACACACACCACACACACACACACACACACACACACACACACACACACACACACACACACACAAACAAAGAGAGGGAAAAATGGAGAAAGTTTGGAAAATATGACGAAAAAATAGGAAGAGGAGAGAAGGAGGGAACGGGAGAAACAGAGAGGAAGAGATAGCAAGGAAAGAAATGAAGATGGATGAAGAGATAAGGATGAAAGAGGAAGAGTAAAGTGTAGGAAGAGGGAGATGAAGAGGCCGGAGAGAAGAAGAGAATAGTGATGATGAAAAAGACGAGAAGACTACAGTAGATTATGCGAAATAAGGAATCTGGAAAACGAAAAAAAATGGAAATGGAAAGGAATACGATTGGAAATGAAGAAGAAAAGAAAAGAAATGGAAAGAAAGACTCGGAATGCGAGTGGGAATGTAGAAGGAGAAAAGACGAGGAGAGAGGAGAAGAGAAAGAGAGAGACAGAGGGGGAGAAAAGAGAGAGACAGAGGAGGAGAGAAAGAGAGGACAGAGGGAGAAAAAGAGAGAGACCAGAGAGAGAAAGAGGAAACAAAGAGAGGAGCGAGAGAGAGAGAGAGAGAGAGAGAGAGAGAGAGGAAGCGAAAGAGAAATGGAAAGGAAAACTTAATTAGCACCTGCCCGGGGAATAATGCAGGACAGCTGAGCCTCTTGTCTTCGCGTCCTGTCAAGAGAAAATGATTTAAACCTCTTACCTTCGCCTCTTCTTCCCTTCCTCCTCCCTTCCCCCCTTCCCCAACTCTCTACTCTCTCTCCCCAACCTCTTACCCCCTCGCCTCTCTCCTCCCCTCCTCCTCCCTCCCCGTCCTCTCTCCACCCCTCCCCCTCCCCCACCTCTCTCCTCCCCTTGTTTGTAATTAGTTTTTTCTTTTTATTCTATTGATTAGTGATTTTATTAATCAGTTTTTTTTGCTAATAAGTTGTGTTGCGGGCCCGTGTTTTTATTGTTTGTTTTTGTTCCCCTGTTTTTTGTTTGTCTCTGTTTTTCTCTTCTTCTTTCTATTCTTTCTTCTTTCTTTCTACTCTCTCTCTCTCTCGTGTCTCTGCCTCGTCTCTCTCTCTCTCTCTCTCTCTCTCTCTCTCTCTCTCTCTCTCTCTCTCTCTCTCTCTCTCTCTATATTCTTTTCTTTCTTCTCCTTTCCCCACCCTCTCGTCCTCCCTCCTCTTCCTCCTTCCTTCACCACCACCGCCTCCTCCTCCTCCTCCTCTCCTCTCTCCCTCCTCCTCCTCTCCTCCTCCTCCTCCTCCTCCTCCTCCTCCTCCTCCTCCTCCTCCTCCTCCCTCCTACCTCCCTAATTATTCCATTATTATTCAATGCCCTTGACTATTCCCTCTGCGACCGGGATATGATTTAATCGCGAGTTTTTTTCATGTTTGAGAAGTATGTGATTCCAGTCAAGTTCATTCAGGGGGGGGGGAGAGGGGGGGAATTGAGGAAGAGGAGGCGGTGAAGAATTGTCAATAACTGAGAAAAATAGATGAATAAATAAAAGTGTATGAGTAGATAAAAGGTTTGTATGAATGGGGTGCGTGGTGTATGTTTGTTGCATGTAAAAGATGGGAAATGGTTAAAAAGGAGAAAATAGAAAGAGGTGGAAAAGCGACAGACGGAGAAAGAGAGAGACGTATAGGGAGAGAAAAGAATCGAAACGAAAGGAAAAAAGGAGAGAAAGAGGAACAAAGTGATGAAAAGAGAGGGAGAGAGGAACAAAGTATTGAAAAAAGGGAGAAGAAGAGAGAGAGGGACAAAGTGATAAAAAAGTGGGAGAGAGGAACAGTGATAAAAAAGAGGGAGAGAGAGGAACAGAGTGATAAAAAAGAAGGAGAGAGAGGAACAAAGTGATAAAAAAGAGGGAGAGAGAGGAACAAAGTGATGAAAAGAGAGGGAGAGAGATGAACAAAGTGATGAAAAGAGAGGGAGAGAGAGAAACAAAGTATAAAAAAGAGGAGAGAGAGAACAAAGTGAAAAAAAAGAGGAGAAGAGGAGAGGCAGGAAAAGCAACTCCCAACGACTATTCTTTTGATCTTCTCGTGTGATAGGCCGCATAGGGGGAGGCGTGGGGGGAGGGGAGGGGAGATGGGGGCATTTCGCGTGGCGCGAGGATGTGAATTGGGTCACGCACGGAGGAGAGGGAGAAGGAGAGGAGAGGGCCAAGGAGATGGAGAGAAGAGAGAGGACGAGGAGAGGGAGAAGGACGGGGAAGGCCAGAGAGGAGAGGAGAGAGAAAGGGCCAGAGAAGAGAGGGAGAGGGCCAGGGCCAGGGAGAAGGAGACAAATTGGAAGAGGGAGAGGGCCAGGGAGAAGGAGACAAATAGGAAGAGGGAGAGGGAGAGGAAGGGTAAGTAGAGAGAAGTGTGTAAGTGTGAGTGAATAAGTGTGTGTGTGTGTGTGTGAAAGATGTATGTGTGGATTCTGCTTTTTGTGTGTGTCACGTGTGTTATTTGGCTTGATTTTTTTTTAAGGGGGGGGAGGGAGGTCTGTTTTTTTTTTTTTTTTTTTAACATGTTTCATTGATGGCTGTTTATTTATTCTAACGATCTTGATAACAATCGGTCTTGCCAAAATATCTTGTTTGTTTTCATTACGTTTCAAAGTTGTCTGTTTTCTATTTATGTTCTTGCTAGTATTGTTCGAGTAAAAATGGATGTTTATTATCCGTATTGTCGGTTGCTTTAATCCGGTTAAAAGGCGCGTCTGATTACGTTATGGGAAGCGTCCTTCGAGGCATTAATCGTGTTTGTGGAGAGAGAGAGAGTGTGTGTTTATGTGTGTGTGTGTTTGTGCTTGTGTGTGTGTGTGTGTGTGTGTGTGTGTGTGTGTGTGTGTGTGTGTGTGTGTGTGTGTGTGTGTGTGTGTGTGTGTGTGTGTGTGTGTGTGTGTGTGTGTGTGTGTGTATCTCTGTGTAGGTCAGTGTCTCTATATCTGCCTTCCTGTCGGTCTCTATCTGATTCCGCAAAACATATAAATTGAAACGCTGAAATTGGGACGTCACACATGACTTGGGTTTTATTATATAAGTCGTTTTTTCAGCCATTATCCTAAGTTACTCTTGTCTTATCGCGTACCCTGGACTGTGTGACCCGGGTGCGGATGCGGTGAGGTCACAGAGCCTTATATTTGTGCCGGTTTGAAGGATGCGGATAGTTTTGGGTAGAAATGTGGGTAGTTTTTTTTAATGAAGTGTAGAGGTTTTCCTGTTTTTTTAGGATATCAGTAGTATGTTTGTTTGTTTATATATATATATATATATATATATATATATATTATATTATATATATTAATATAATATGTATGTATATGTTATGTATATGTATACGTATACATATCTCTCTTCTCCTCTCTCTCTCCCTTTCTCTTCTCCTCCCTCTTCCCCTCCTCCCTTCCCCCCCCCTCTCTCTCCTCTCTCTCTCCTCTCTCTCCCTCCTCCTCTCTCTTCTCTCCCTCCCTCTCTCTCCTCTCTCCTCCTCTCTCTCCTCCCTCTTCTCTCTTCTGTCTTCTCTCTCTCTTCTCTCTTCTCTCTCTCACTCACTCTTCTCTCTCTCTCTCTCTCTCTTTCTCATCTCTTCTCTCACTCTCAACTCTCTCTCTCTCAGTGTATCTATTTACATATTTTTCTATCTCTTCAGTCTACCTATATATCTGTTCGTCTTTTGTGTCTTCTTTTCTACGTACAATAATGAAAAGACGATTAAAAAGATGGAATTTTGTGTTTATTTCGCCAACAATATTCGCACATTCGCGAACCTCCGATTGGTCGGTCTTCGGATGCATTTTCATTCCTCTTTCGTCATCATTATCCGAGTGATTAAGTTTCCCCCGCGCCTGCCTTCGCTCCCTTCTCTCTTCTTCTTTTTTCCGTTCTGCGAGCTTCCTCTCATCTTTTTTTTTTTTTTTTTTTTTTTTTTTTTTTTTTTTTTTTTTTTTACTCCCGCCTTCTTCTTTTCTCTTTTCCTTCCTTCCCTGCCTCCCTTCTTCCACTTCTTCTTCTCCTCTTCTTCTGCTTCTTTTTCATTTTCTTCTCCTCCTCCTCTCACTTCCTCTTTCCTCTTCCCCCCCTCTTCCTCCCTCCTACTTCTATAACCTACTCCTCTCTCCTCCTCCTCTCCTCCTCTCCTCCTCTCCTCCTCCTCCTCCTCTCCCCTCCTCCTCCTCCTCCTACCCCTCCCCTCCTCCTCCTCCTCCTCCTGCGTCCCTCGCTCACTCCTCCTCCTCCTCCCGTCCCCCCTCTTATCCCTCCTCCTCCTTTTCCTTCCCTCCCTCCTCCCTCCTCCTTCCTCCTTCCCCTCCTCCTCCTCCCGCCCTCCCCTCCTCCTCCTTCCCCTCCCCTCCTCCTTCCCCCTTCCTCCCCTCCTCCTCCTCTCCTTCTCCTCCTCCTCTCTCCTTCCTCCTCCTCTCCTCCTCACCTCTCGCCCTCCCCCAGCCACCTTTCACCTTTCACACTAAGCATTTCTCCTCCTACGGATAAAACGCCGGGTCGCATTTCGCTCACTTCCTCCTTTTCAGATTCCTTCGTTGTCTATCCTCAAACGTTTTGCTTCTGCCGGGAGCATCACGTGCGCGCGGCGGCGGGCGAGCTTTGGTGCATTTACAGCGTTCGTTCGGTCCTTCGAGGGTTTTTGCTCTTTGGTGTCTTTGGGGGTTGGGGGTAGGGGGTTAGGGGTGGTTTAGTGTGTTAGTTAGTTTGTTTGTTTGTTTGTTAGAGCCAGTCACTGATGTGCAGATATAGCTTCTCTTTTCTCTTTCTCTTTCTCTCTCTCTTTCTCTCTTTCTCGTTTCTCGTCTTTCTCCTCTGTCTTCTCTCTCTTCTCTCTTTCTCGTCTCGTTCTTTCTCTTTCTCCTCGTGTCTTTTCTCTCNAAGGACGGAGAGAGCATGAGAAGAGACGAGAGAGACGAGAGAGAGAGAGGACGAGAGAGAGAGAGATGAGCAGAGAGAGAGAAGATGGGGGGAGGTTACTTCTGAAATTAGGAAATTAGCAAGAAGGGCAATCAAGGAGAAAGGAAATACTTACAATGACTGTGGTTTACAGATTAACAAGCTGGTTTAAAAATCTAATACATACACACCCACGCATTCTATAATATAATATAATATATGCTACACACACACACACACACCAACACACACACAACACACACACACACACACACGCACACACAACACAACACACACACACACACACACACACACATATATATATAATATACTATATATTATTATATATATATTATATATCATATATATATATATATATATTATATATATATAAATTATATAATATAAAATAAATAGATAGATAGATCAGATGATATGAAATTTTGTTGCACGCATGTGTGTGTATGTAAAGATATGCTAAAAAGGACAAGCAGGTAAGACATCAAAAAACTTACCTAAAAAAGCGACCAGGAAAGCCCCACAGGCCAAGATTAGAGACTCTAAGGAAATAATGTGCGACCCGAAAGAAGAGGAAAAGAAGAGAGAAAAGGAAGCAGAGGGAAACGGCGAAAACAGCGGGAAACACATGGCCCCACTAAATACCGAAAGAGAAGCGATAAGGAAGGAGCAAGCAAGAAGGAGGGCGGGAGAAGGTGCGAGGCGCCGAAGGAGAAATGACATTTGAACGCCAACATCTCCGCCCCTCTCCCCTCACCTCCCTCGACTCCCCTCACGTGGCGCCATCAGCGTTGTATTCTCACGGGACGAAGGAAACTGAGGGGAAAACACCTTCGCTCGAACCCTCAACCATGCTCACTCCCCCATTAACAGCTCCTCGGTGAAATTTCGTGTTTTTCCTTTCCATTCTCGCTTTCCCCTCGCGCCTGTCTCCTCCTCCTCCTCCTCCTCTCCTCCTCCTCCTCACTCCCCCACCCTTCCAAATTCCCTCCTCTCCTCCTCACTCCCCCACCTACCAATTCTCCTCCTGGCCCAACTCACCCTCCTCCTCGCCCACTCACCTCCTCTCCGCTTACTCACCTCCTCTCCGCTCACTCACCTCCTCCTCCCCGCCCATTCACCATCTCCTCTACCTACACCACCCACCATCTCCTCTTCCCCGCCCACCAGCCCTCCTATTACTTCCTCCTCTTTCTCTTCCAAAGCCCCCGCCCAACCCTCATTTCTCTCCCCCTCCCCTTTCCTCCCCCTCCTCTTTCACTGTTCCACCTACCCCACACCAATTCATCTCCTTTCTTTCCTCCCCCTCCACTCCACCTCCCTCCCCCCCTTTCCCTTCCACCCCCTCTCTCCTCCCACCTCCCCCGTTGCCCCCCCCCTTTCCTCCTTTCCCCCCGCCCCTTTCACCCTCCTTCTCCCCCTTCCCACTCCACTTCCCTCCCACCCCCTCCCCTTTCCTCCTCCCTTTTTCTAAACCTCCTCCTTCTCCCCTGCCCACGTCCACTTTCCCTCCCACCCCTCCTTTTTCTACCGTCCTCCTCTCCTCTTTCCCCCTCCCCCTTTCCTCTCCTACCGCCTCCCTTCCCTTTTCTACCTCCTCCTGCTCCCTTCCACCTCCCTTTCCCTCCCACCCCTCCCCTTTCCCTCCCCTTTCTACCTCCTCCTTCTCCCCTTCCACGCTCCACCTTTCCCTCCCACCCCCCCTTTTCTACCTCCTCCTCCTCCTCCTTCCCCCTCCTCCTTCCTCCTCCTACCCCTCCCTTCCCTTTCACCTCCTCCTTCTCCCCTTCCACCTCCACTTTCCCTCCCACCCCCTCCCCTTTCCTCCTCCCTTTCTTACCCTCCTCCTTCTCCCCTTCCACGTCCACTTTCCCTCCCACCCCCTCCTTTTCTACCTCCTCCTCCTCCTTCCCCCCTCCCCCTTTCCTCCTCCTACCCCTCCCCTCCCTTTCTACCTCCTCCTCTTCCCTTTTACTCTCCCCTTCCTCCTCCCCTTTCCCTCCTCTTTCCCCACCTCCTCCTTCTTCCCTCCTCCTTCCCTTCCCCCTCCCCCTCCCCCTTTCCTCCCCTCCTCCTCCCCCTTTCCCCTCTTCCCCCCTTCCCCCTTTCCCTCCTCCTTCCCCTCCCCCTTTCCTCCTCCTCCCCCTCCACCTCCTCCCACCCCCTCCCCTCCTCCTTGACACGTGTGTAGCCCAAACGTGTCTCGTAAGGAAGCGGTGAGCGCCCTGTGAGAAGTTACCAATTGTGATAATTTCTTGAAACGTGTCAGTGTTGCCAAGAAAAAAAAAAAAGTTTGCCCTTATGCTGCCGCTTTTGGTGATTGGCCATTATTGTTTTTATTCACTGTTTTAGAAGTTGTCATTGTCGTAATGATGATGATGAGATTGGTGTGATGAAGATGATGGTGGTGATGATGATGATGATGCATGATGATGGTGGTGTGGTGATAATGATGATGATTGATGATGATAATAGTAATAATAATGATACTGATACTGTTACTGTTAATGATGGTAGTAATAATACTGATAAAAAAATAAAATAGCAACAATAATGATAATAATAATATTAATAATAAAAGACTAATAACAAAAGTATTATTATTACAACTACTACTAATAATAACAATGATAATAATGGTAATAATAATAAAAATAATAATATCAATAATGCTAATAGTAAGGATAACAATAATGATAACAATGATAATAATAATAATCATGATAATAATAATAATAATAATAATAATATTAATAATAACAATTATAATAATAATAATAATATTATGAATAATAAAAGATAATAAAACAATAATAAGAAGAGTAAGATAAGCAGGACAGAGCAGATAAAGATAGAGAAGACAAGAGAGAGAGAGAGGAGGAGAGGAGAGAGAAGAGAGAGAGAGAGAGAGAGAGAGAGAGAGAGAGAGAGAGAGAGTAGTGGAGAGAGAGAGAGAGAGACGAGAGAGAGAGAGGAGAGAGAGAGAGCGAGAGAGAGAGAGAGAGAGAGAGAGAGAGAGAGAGAGAGAGAGAGAAGAGAGAGAGAGAGAGATGAGAAGAGAGAGAGAGAGAGAGAGAGAGAGAGAGAGTTAGATAAAGAAAGACAGAGAAAGAGAGATAAAGAGAAAGAGAGGTGAAGAAAAGAGAGAGGAGAGAGCTCACACACATGATCTGAATGTTTAAGTCACGGCTGTGAGCCCCATTCCGTACTGGTTGGTGTCAGAGGGTGAGAGGCTGTTACTGTGCGCCAGAGGGCCAATGTAAACAAACAGACGAATCCATGGCTGCGAGGCTTCTACGAACGATGATATACGAACGAGGCTGCGACCGTGTGGATTCTTTTAGAAGGAGTGATGGAGTTAAGAGCTCTGGTGCGGAGATTTTATTTGGGAGCTGACAAGTTAAGGAGGGCCGTCAGATAGATGCGGAAATGGATCGAGATTAAAACATCAGGAGATTTTGTTTGTGTGACTATTCGTTCTCTCTCTCTCTCTCCCTCCCCCCCTCTCTTCTTTCTACTCTCTCTCTCTCTCTCTCTCTCTCTCCCCCCCCTCTCTCTCTGTCTCTGTCTCTCTCCCTCCTGTTCTGTATCTCAACATATCTCCGGTTCTCTTGCCCATATTCCTTCTCCCTTTTCCTACCTCCCCATTAGCCCTCTATCAATGTCTTAGCCTTTTCTACCTCACATTCTCCCCTCCCCCCCCTCCCTCCCTCCCTCCCTCTCTCTCTCTCTCTCTCTCTCTCTCTCTCTCTCTCTCTCTCTCTCTCTCTCTCTCTCTCTCTTCTTGCACTGGGACTACGAAGAGGCGCACGAATCCAAATGAAAGTTGAAGACAAAAGCACCACGCTTCCTCCTTCCTCACTCGCATGGTCATGCATGGCAAAGAGAATCCTGTCATGGCACCATGATCCGGCGGCCAAGTGACTGCACGTTCCCTCAACTTGGGCCTGCGAAGTTTGTGCAAAAGCTTCTGCGTCTGTGTTTGCAATGGACGTTTATATTCATTATTGGGCTCGCCTCGGCGATCATGCTTATTAACTAGGTTAGGTTAGGTTAGATTAGGCTAGGTTTAGGTTAGGTTAGGTTAAGTTAGGTTAGGTTAGGTTTGGTTAGGTTAGACTAGCTAGGTTTTAGGTTAGGTTAAGTTAGGCTTTAGATTAAGTTAGGTTAGACCAAGCTAGGTTTAGATTAGGTTAGGTTAGGTTTAGGTTTGGATTTAGGTTAGGCTTTGTTCAAGTTGGGTTAGGTTTAGATTAGGTCAGGTTAGATGAAGTTAAACTAAGTTAATCTAAGTTAGGTTGGGGTTTAGTTAAACGGGCGCATGAACACACACCGCGACGGCCGCCCTACTTTGAGCCCCAGTGTTCTCCGCGACTTCACTCCGGCTCCACGTTTCCTTTCCTTGATTCGCACTTCTTTCCTAGAGGAGCGAGGGAGAGGCGAGGAGGAAATTGAGGAGGAGGATAATTCCCGCTCAGTCCTCAGCAGGAGGGTGTGGTATCCGCGGGAAGGGAAGGGGTTGGTGGGGCACGGCGGGAAAGGAGGGAGGAGGGGGGAGGGGGAAGGAAGAGGTCGCGCCTTCAAATTACATCGGTAATTCCACCGAGACTTGTCGCCGGGAAGGCTAGTCCTGTTGCCCAACGACGCAGGGAAGGAGTCTCAGCCTTCTGTCCTTGGCATACGCTGCCCACCCTACCTGCAGCACCAAGTAGCGTTCAGCCACGTTACGTAAGTTCAGAAGCATTATTAGAAACGCTAAGAGACACGATGGCCACTTTCCGCCACTAGCGAAAGCCGGCACGTGGGAAGGGACGGATCTCAGTGTGCTTGGTATGGCCGGCCGCCCTCTCCTCTCCTTAGGACAGCCCCGGGCCAGGATAGCGACGAGGGAATCTTATCCTTCCTCCATTTTTCAAAACAACCTCCCCCCACACACGGTTCGCTCGCCCTGTCCTGTCGACATATCTTTGTTATTGCTCTATATGGACTTCCTAGATATATATATTACATCCTTTTCTCCTCCGCAAATCATTACAAACCACATTAACATGGAAGGGGGAAGGGGGGTTCGAGGGTTCGAGTGTTCGAGGGTTCGAGGGTTCGATCGAAAAAAAACTCGGGTTCGGATCTCACTTCGTCTCGACTCTCTCTCTCCTCAGCCAAGCAACTGATTCATTCTCCTGCTGGTTTCATCTCTAAAATTGTTCAAATTGTGCTAATTGACGCTCATTACACGGACATGCACATACACAGAAATATATGCATATCTGTCAGGCTAGGGATGCATATCTACCGTGCAGATAGAAATAAATAAATGCATATTTACTCGGCAGATCGATAGATATGCATATAGTTCTGTATATATGAATATCTGTTTATAAGGTTATTCGCCCTCGCATAATTTTGACAAACCGGCCGTTATTAAGTTAGTCTGAAAAACACGGAAATCCTGAAAAGACGCGGAAGGTTCAGTTTAGTTTTATCATTGGATATCCAGTGTCTTATTGGGTCGTTTATTTATGGCAATTATAACCCATTTTATATGTTTATATCCGTTATCATCCTTGTTTAACATCGTTTCTTAGCGTCTGAATCTAATCTTTTATCACAAATTATAGTAATAGTATACTTTTTGTAACAGTATAATAATAATAGTAATTTTATGATAGTAATGATAGTATTTTAATTAGCATTTTGATAGTATATCAGTAGTACTTTAATAGAAGTATTTTAATAGTATTTTAATAGAAGTATTTTAACAGTATTTTCATAGTATTTTGATAGTATTGTAATAGCAGTATTTTAATAGTATTTTAATATTATTTTAATAGTAGTATTTTAATAGTATATTAATATTATTTAATAATAGTATTTTTTATAATAGTATACTTTTGCTCCTTCTACAGGCGCTATTATGTAATTTAAATGAAGCTCTGACTGATCCAGTTTGAAATGTAGTGTTCGTGTGTGAGAATGTAACTTAGCTGTCTAGGAGTACAGTGAGAAGGTACTTTGAACGAAGAAAAAGGAAATCTTTAATGTACTTTTAATCTGAATCGACTGTAATCTAGAATATGTAAGAACGATTAATTCCAAACGAGACAATCATGCATATTTGTGTGTGTGTGTGTGTGTGTGTGTGTGTGTGTGTGTGTGTGTGTGTGTGTGTGTGTGTGTGTGTGTGTGTGTGCGTGTGTGTATGTGTGTGTGTGTGTGTGTATGTGTGCGTGTGTGTGTGTGTGTGCGTGGTGTGTGTGGTGTGGTGTGTGTGTGTGTGTGTGTGTTGTGTGTGTGTGTGTGTGTGTGTGTGTGTGTGTGTGTGTGTGTGTGTGTGTGTGTGTGTGTGTGCGTGTGTTTAATTTTGTCTAATTCATTTTGACTGGAGGCATTCAAGCGAGAATTCTCCCCTGGGCCTACACTTTCTCATTTGTCCACGAATGCTCTGCAACATGAACAGTCAAACTGAACAATGAACAGCAGCGGAAATTGCGATGCTACGGATGGGCTGAAAATGAAGTGAAATTATACAGATACAATCCTATCCCAACCCTCACTTAAAAGCATAACTATCTATCTATCTACACACACACACGCACACACACACACACGCACATGCACACATACATTACACAACGCACGCACACACACACATACACACACACGCATAACATGTAAACACGCACCACACACACATATACACGCACATACACACACACACACACACACACCACACACACACACACACGCACACACACACACACACACACACACGCACATACACACACACACACACACAGTCCTCATCAAAGGCGGCCCCTCATGCCGCCCTCACCCCCACCGGCATCGTCGTGTTACGCCCGTCCCTCGCCCCGCCCGCCTTCCGCCCACGCCACGCAAGTGCTATTTCCTGCCAAGACGGGGATCTCCTGCTGCACTTCCCCGCTGAAGCATCTCCTTGGAAACGGTCTCCGCTGACGCTGCGCTGAAGCATCGAAACGTCGCGCGGTGAAGTCGACGCGGTGAAGCTGACCTGTGCTTGGGGTCGCGTGGCGGTGCTTCGGTTCCGCTTCAGTCGTTGGGGTTCGAAGCTTGTTAGAAAGAGCTCGACACGTACGTAATAATCGGGGGACAAGTCTCGCTGAAAGAAGTGAAAAGTAACTGGAGTGTGTCTTGATTTATTACAAGCTGATAAGACAAACCGGATATTTAATGTGTAAGTGGATGAAGACTCGTGT
This sequence comes from Penaeus vannamei, assembly GCF_003789085.1. Taxonomy (NCBI): domain Eukaryota; kingdom Metazoa; phylum Arthropoda; class Malacostraca; order Decapoda; family Penaeidae; genus Penaeus; species Penaeus vannamei. Next base: position 64,544 of record NW_020870012.1, read on the forward strand.
TTGGATCAAAAGCAGGTCGGGTATCGCCATGGGAAATGAAAAATGAAACGTTCTTTATGAGCAAAGTTTGAAGAAAGAATTTTTTTCCTCTCTATTCTATCTTTCTATCCTTCCACACACCCATTGTGTATTATTCTACTATTCTAATGAAGGCAAGCATAAAAAAACCTTTTTTATCGCCCTAACCTTCCATCTCCATATCTATCTTTCTACCTCTACCTTTGTAATTGTAAGGAAGGCAAGCATAAAAATTTTACTCACTGACCTTAACGCCTAACTGCTAACTCCCCCCCCCTCCCCCCCCTTCTTATCCAGCAGCGCCTGCGTAACTAGCTTTCACTCTCCAGCCAAGCCCTGCAACTTGCACCTCGCTCCGTGTCACGTGCAGAGAGATCACTCTTGTTGCTGTTCTAGTTCTATTCCCAGCCTCTCTTTGAAAACAGTATTTTATGCTTTT
>NW_020870012.1:72500-75000 GCF_003789085.1 Penaeus vannamei
GAGAGAGAGAGAGAGAGAGAGAGAGAGAGAGAGAGAGAGAGAGAGAGAGAGAGAGAGAGAGAGAGGAGAGAGGGAGGAAGGGAGGGAAGCGAAGGGAGGGAAGGGAAGGGAAGGGAGGGAAGGGAGGGAAGCGAAGGGAGGGAAGGGAGGGAAGCGGAAGGGAGGGACGAAGGGAGGGAGCGAAGGGAGGGAGCGGGAGGGAGGAGAGGGAAGGGAGGGAGGGGGAGGGAGGGAGGGAGGGAGGGAGGGGGAGGGAGGGAGGGGGAGGGAGGGAGGGAGGGGGAGGAGGAGGGAGGGAGGGAGGGAGAGAGAGAGAGGGAGGGAGAGAGAGAGAGAGAAGGAGAGAGAGAGAGAGAGAGAGAGAGAGAGAGAGAGAGAGAGAAAGAGACCGAAGAGAAGAAAGAGAAAGAGAAAGAGAGAGAGTAGAGAGAGAGAGAGAGAGAGAGAGGAGAGAGAGAGAGAAGGAGAGAGAGATAGAGAGAGAGAAGAGAAAGAGAGAGTAAGAGTAAGAAAGAGAGAGAGAGAAAGAGAAAGAGGAGAGAGAGAGAGAGAGAGAGAGAGAGAGAGAGAGAGAGAGAGAGTAGAGAAGAGAGAGAGAAGAGAAGAAGAGAAAGAAAGAGAGAGAGAGTAGACTAAGAGAAGAGAAGAGAGATATGCGCGATTACCTTCAGTTCATTTACGTTCAACTTTTTTTTATTGTAAACAGATAAACACACACACATACGCACACACACCTTACTCTCCCTCTTTGTTTTGACTCCCCTCCCTTGACTCTCCAGATAACGAAGACTCTGAAAACGTAGCTGATAAACTTCCCCCTTTCCCTCCCCCCACCCCTTCCCTGTCCCTACCCTACCCCTACCCCTTCCCCTCCCCCACCCTTCCCCCTCTGCCGACATCCGGGAGACGACGGCAGCTCTATGAAGGCAGCAGCAGCAGCAGGTGGAGGCCGCTGTACCCGTCCAGCTGCTGGCTCTCGTACAGCAGCACGCGGGTACACAGACCAAGTGTCTTCCCTGATATAAGGGGCAAGACTAATCATCATCGGCTTGTGAACTAAATGGTTGGACTGGCACTGCTGTGGGAAAACGGCTGATGGTTTAATTAGAGCAGGAGATGATGGTGGCACCGGGTGAAAGTGGTCTGGGCACTGCAAGGTGACTTCCAGTTGATCTTCTTGGTGCCAAAGAAGGTCAGCTTGGTGGGCGTATTGTTGGCACCGCGAGGATAGCGTTGGCACTATTTAAGGGATTTATTAGGCATGAACTGGAGCGGTGCATGCCGGCATTTCCTTGGCACCTCGAAGGCGAGAACACCACTTCGAGAAGAGATGCTGTTGACGTAAACCGGATATATGCTGCACACACAATATCGCGAGAAGATACCGCTGGCGCCGTATTAGGTGCTTTAACCACAAAGGAGCCGTTGTCGGAATTGAAAGGGGTGGAGGGGGGGGGCGAGGGGAGGAGGGTTATCTGAATACACACTCTGGCGCCACAGGTTTAAAAAAACTGAGCTGGTCCCCACTACTACGCGACCATCGCCGCCCTGCCACCGCCCCGCCCCCCTCCTTCTCGCCGCCAGCCTCCCCCTGAAGGCACCAACACCCACCTGCCAGCCGCTGCGATTTCGTCAGCCAAGTCGTAAAAAGTGGCCGTCTATCAGTCCCAATGCAGCGGGACGTTCCAGCCGCTCTTCACCTCATGTAACAGCTGATAGTCCTCTACTTATCGATTCCTGTAACCCACAGTACTCCTCCGTCCCCTCTTCCTCCTCCTCCTCCTCCCACTCTCTTCCTCGTCTTTTTTTCACTCTCGCTACACCTCGTTCCGGTATTTTCTTGCTCCATCTCTTTTTTTCTTTCTTTCTTGCTCTTGTCTCTCGATTCTCGTTTTCCCTCTTTATTTACTCTATGTTTCTCTTTTAAGTTCCTCCTCTTTTCCATTTTTATCTTTCTTGTATGCTTTTCCCTTCTCGACACGTTACCGTTTTTTAGATATTTAATTTGGGAGAACGAGAGAGAGAGAGAGAGAGAGAGAGAGAGCGAGAGGAGAGAGAGAGAGAGAGAGAGAGAGAGAGAGAGAGAGAGAGAGAGAGAGAGAGAGAGAGAGAGAGAGAGAGAGAGAGAGAGAGAGAGAAAGCGAAAGAAGGAATTTCTCTGTACCTTGCTCATGTAATACCACCATTTTTGTTAGCATTTGCTCTTGCGTCACGCACCTAAACCCGTACATAAACTTTACAACCAACAAACAGTCCTCCTCCCTGCATACATTCTTCCGACTCTCCTTGCCACTGCCTGAAGATGAAGAGGCAGTGTTACACCCTCCGCGGCCGTCACTTGTGCTCCACATGTGCACACAGAAACTTCCTGTGTGAGGGAGCTGGCACCGCGACCGCACCCAGCAAAGGCGAGGCGGCGACGGTGGTGGCCTGGCAAAAAACCTGCCCGGCCGCGCTAGCACGAGCGGGTAACATTTTATGAAGTTAATTAATTAATGAC
>NW_020870012.1:80000-85000 GCF_003789085.1 Penaeus vannamei
TTTTTGCACAGGATAACAATGACAACCAGAGTCACACCTGCCGGGAATGGAAGGCTGAAAAAGGCACGGCGCACACCTGGATCCAAGCCTTTCTCTTTGGTTCTTTACTCCAGGTAAACTTTTCCACCAAAATTCATTTAGAGGGTCATCTCCCTTATACATACACATACGCGTACTTACAGGGTCACCTCCCTTATACATACACATACGCATACTTACAGGGTCACCTCCCTTATACATACGCATACGCATACTTACAGGCTCACCTCCCTTATACATATGCATACTTACAGGGTCATCTCTCTTATACATACACATACGCATACTTACATCAGAACATACACATATACAGAGAGACATATACACATGCATACGTGGGAAAATATTTTTCATATTTGGTCCTTCAAAATAGGTGAAAAGATGCATCGGCCGGGAATCGAACCCGGGCCTCCCGCGTGGCAGGCGAGAATTCTACCACTGAACCACCGATGCTTGTACATTTCTACGTAAATTTCATGAAAATAATTTAAAAGAAAAATATATACACCATCCTCTCTCTCTCCCTCTCTACACACACACACACACACACACACACACACACACACACACACACACACACACACACACACACACACACACACACACACACACACACACACACACACACACACACACGCACACGCACACGCACACACACACACACACACACACACACACACACACACACACACACACACACACACACACACACACACAACACACACATCACACACTCACTCTCTCTCTCTCACACTTTCTCTCTCTCCATATATATATATATATATATTATATTGTATTATAATATATATTAATATATATAATACATATATATATCCATACATACATATATATACATAATCGGCATTTTTTTATATTAGGTCTTCAAAAGATGCATCGGCCGGGAATCGAACCCGGCCCTCCCGCGTGGCAGGCGAGAATTCTACCACTGAACCACCGATGCTTCTCTTCCCCCACACTAATTACATTAATTATATGAAATATATATATATATATATATATATATATATATATATATATATATATATATATATTATATATATATACGCATTTACCTATATATACCCCTCGTTCAGTTCACTAGGCTATGCAGGCGAGAGGATAAGCATCCATCCAAAGGTATGACTACAAAAGTGACGTAATCCCTCAGTGCCCGAGTGTGTTAAGAGTAGCAGCAGGTGCGGGCAGCTGGAGGCGACCTTGTGTGACTTTACACTTCCATGGCCTGGTAAATTACATGGACTAGGCCAGCTGAATGTTCGGATCTGTGTCAACTGGAGGTCTTCTCGTCTTTCAGCCCTGGACGCCATTTCCGGCATACGTGGGCGAGACTAGAGTGTGCACCTGTAGCCCGGCACGCACCTGTCTTGCATGCAGGCATTGTAGCGTCGAAAGGATGGTTAAGAGTGTTAAAGAGGTATATAAATTTGTGTCTAAGAGGTAGATAAATTTGAGAGCTGAAATATACTTATCTATTGCGATATCTGTCAAGGATAAATGGAAAGTCTGTTACATGTAAGGAGAATAAAATACACTCTAATCCCTAATCCTTAAAATGCATCCAGTATGAAAACAAATACAACCGCGGAACGTGCCCCATATAAACTTCGTCTAAACCGCCTTACCTTCCCGAAAGACAGATTCTCCTCCTCGAGTACCTGCAGCCGGAATCCCCACGTCTCTTAAAAGCCGAAATTGACACGCGAGGCCAATTACAGCCGGAAAACTTCCCTCGCCTTGCCTCCCGACGCGCTCCATCACACGCGGACTCGCTGGTCTCCACCCACGCCCGCCGCGATTCACCCGAGGCCAGGCCGCTCCTCCCAAACACACACTGCTCTTTAACTGATAAATTTATCGAGCGCTTTTGGTAGGTTGGTAGAGAGGAACTTGCAAGGTGTGTGGCATGACCTGGCCTTAGTTTGGAATGACTCTCAAGCATTTTCGAAAATCTGTTTACATTATATCTGACAAAGTCTCGAGAACCGTGAAAATATATTCAGTAGTGATTCTGATAAACCGCAACTGATCCAAGCTATGCACTGAACACATCCGATTCAGTACCGTTGTCTAGCATATACTTAAAGTACTAACAGTATGTATAAAGAAATGGATGACAGCGCCGAGTCTATTCCCCCTCATAGAGAGGAAGTGAAAGTCTATTAAAGTCGCTGTTCCCATAATGGTGAAACTCGACTGTAAACTAAGCCATTCCAGCAAAAGAAATCAGCAACATCACGGCAACACACGCGTCCCCCCCCCCCACGCGCTTAAAGATATGTTTATATGTATTTACGCAAACACACGCACACACACACACACACACACACACACACACACGCACACACACACACACACACACACACATATATAGGTAGGTAGTAGACTAGGAGAGGATTGTTGTGGGAGAGAGACAGAAAAAGTTGACAAATATGAATCCACGCATTAAGCCGATCGCGTGCACAGACATCCGTCGCTCCATCTCGGGGGCACAGGTGGCCGTGGACCGGACCCGACCCTCTGCGAGGTCGTTTAGGAGGGGGGAGGGGGGGGCAGGCCGACAGTTCCGGGCCTGCGCGCACTCACTGGCTGACCTTCCGGCAAAACCCCACGGTCGGGAGCCCCGCACCGGACTCCAGGCCGCCCTCGGGGCTGCTACGGGGAAGGAGTTCTTTGTCCCGTGGCTGTGCCGGGCAGAAGGGCTTAGGGAGCAAGGAGGGAGGAAGCGGAAGAGGATATTATTATTTGTCTTTGTTGTCTTCGTCAAGGGGACGGGCGGCTCGGTCGGCGTTCGCACCTTAACGAGAGGTTTTGGGAGTCGTTCGCACAGGGAATCTGTACGGCCTCGAATGTCAGGTTTGGGGGGAAGGTAGGAACCGTGTTTCTCTTATTTCACGGCCTCTGCATGAATAAATTAAGTTTCCCTCCCTTGCTTCCCCTGGGCTCTAGAGACGAATGAACTTACGGCCACAACTGCCACCCAGGCATCTTGCTCGAATAACACGCTAATCTGTCCGTCCACCACTACAGGCAAGGCGCTCTGCCACAGAGACGTCGGCCTCCGCCACGCGAATGACCGCAAACGCCGCATTACTCCTAATCACACTCGGTGTCTTGCCGGGCAATTATTCCCGTATGAACACAATTCATACCGCTGCACAATACCAGCTGTTAGTCTGTAGGAAGGAGGGCGATTGGAGCGCTTTTGATACGCGCAATTCCAATACTGCCACACAGCTGCCAATTACTATACAAACATACCCAATTACACAATAACCAGCTGTGTGATTATGCATTAACGACCTTGTAATACTTGTACTGTGGATGCAAGCGTGTGTTTGTTACTTTTCCATCTCTGTCGTCAAATGGAAAGTGAAGAAACATTCAACAATTCTCGATCCCCTGATAAAGCTTATCTCCGTGATAGGTAGTAGCGATAAGGTAATATTTACTTGAGACACAGAATAACCATAGCGATTATTTTGTCACAGCCGCTGAGATCCGACGACTCCATTTAGCATTTGGCCGAGCGGGACAGGTTTCTATCAACAAAACAGAAGATACCGATACGTCCCCGATATCTTCATAATATCCGGCGCACACAAGTCGCTTCCGTTACATGCCGCGACACTGCCCCCCCCCCCCCCCGATTTCCTCTGACACAAATTACACCACCCTAGCGCTCGCATTTGATACTGTCGCTACTGCAACGCGATACGTCTGATCTTCATGAAATGCAAATCAATGCCTAATTATATGTTCTGCTGCTCCTTCGAACCTCTACGGCTTTCGGAGGGACAGAGCGTTCCACAAAAGCTCTTCTATCTCCTATAATGAATAAGTAACAAAACTCTCCGCGGTGCATTTCTGACTGCGAGGGAACGAAAAATTAATAATGCATCAAAAGTGTTAGCCCCGTTAATTGTGTACTTAGGGTATGGTGCGGGCAGAGCTCGATAATTGAATGCCAGGCACCACCACCAAACTAACGCGCTCGCAGTGTTGCCGGGAAGCCTCGGACGCCGACCGCTATCCAAATTTTAAGATTATTTAACCGCCATCAAAGCGCCAATGGTGCTTTACCTTTCAAGAGACGTAAATGATTACGTCAAGAATAAGGGGAGCGAATGTGAAGGAATAAAATTGCTAAAATAAAATGGGCTGCGTTAGCGGAGAATGAGGTGGAAACTCTCGGTTGTGACAACGTTGACTCTCTCTCTCTCTCCTTCACAGCTGATCGCTGCGTACGAAGACAGACTAGGTTGCGAACAAGTCTGAACGCGTCCAATCTGAGAGGCGATTTAACCCCAACTCAAGGATAGTATCACACTTTATTTAACTGGAATGTGTTCGTGAAGGCATCTACTTCTACAAATTATCAATACAGCGCGTTTATTGATAGCGAGGAGCACGTGACTTATGGCAAACGTTATCTTCGTACACCGCCAGGTCATCACTTCCTCCCCGACGTGCAGAAGAGAACAGACATCTCGGAAATACAGCTTCTCCCGACCACGAACGGGAAGGCGAATGCAAGCACCTTGGTTAAATTCCGTTTCAAGGCACATGTGCAAATAAAAAGGGTTAGTATAATCAAATCCGATCGAGCGGACTTGACTTCATCTAATAGATTATTTAAGTGATTCGGTTAAATTTCTGCACCCCGGGAAACGAGCGGGTGATAATGTTCTCGAAATATATCCTAAATGTCCCTGTAAACTTCGCTCCGAAATGCCAAAGTTTACCGGTGACAAAGTTCCAATTACCATGAACACTTGTGTAGATTCTTGGGTTTGCTGTACCGCCGACTTAAGCGATCGAGTCCCTCCACACAGTGTAATCGGCTAAAACGTGAGAGTCGATGGTTAAGAAATGAGCGAAATCCTCGATAGGTGAGACGAGGCACGTATCACGCTACTCTGGCGGTCCTCACGCAGTTTTGC
>NW_020870012.1:90000-115000 GCF_003789085.1 Penaeus vannamei
TCAAGTCCACGTGTCGTACGTAACTCGTTCTCGGTCGAAGGAAAAAAGTGTCGACATTGTCTATGAATTTGAGGAAAGCGTGTAAAATTTGAAAGAAACTGTCGGTCAGCAAGAATAGCTGTTTATATGCCGACATCTGCTCTGCCGTTTTATTACAACTGAAGAATATACGACATTTGATCAGTATAAGTAGAGCGAGAAACGTGAAGATGTTTGTTTAAACTAAGTTTTTCTTCGCAGTTGGTGAAGAAATGTGTGAGCGGCGATGGTGCGCAGGGGGGAGAGGCGCATATGACACCCCCCCCCTCCCCCATACTAGTCCCCGGGCCCAGAATCACCCTTCTGCCGCATCCATGTCAGCAACATAAACTGGCAAGAGTCAGTTTATGTGTATTCCAAATCTCGCGCACAGTCAGCTGGGTCGCTGCTGTCTGCTAGACATGCATCCTCACGGTTCTTCCTTAAAACTCTGGAGTACCTTATCAATTTTTTACACTTACTCTCAAGATTTGTTCTTTCTCATCTCCCCTTTTGTAGATGCCTTTCGTCCTCTCGTATCTTTACAGCGTGTATTTGTTTCCCTGTCCGCCATTCTTAATCCTATAGACAAGGTTTATTCTCACTTAATAGTAACTCCTTCTATAAAGCCTTTCATTGACCAGTCTTCCGCACAACCATCCACCCTTCCGCCACGAATTCCACCTCGATCACAACCGCACCACACTCCACATCTATCCCACGCGCGCTCTCATAGCTCTCTCTCTCTCTCTCTCTCTCTCTCTCTCTCTCTCTCTCTCTCTCTCTCTCTCTCTCTCTCTCTCTCTCTCTCTCTCTCTCTCTCTCTCTCTCAATATAGCTCCCTTCCCCTACCTCCTACCCCGCCCACCGCGCCGAAGTCAGCCACCTCATTGGACAAGAATTCCCTCTCTTAATATGCCCCTTCTTTACGGATATACCACGGGGGGGGGGGGTATTTTCCCCCTTGGTTATGCGTGCGTCGGGCAATGCTTTTATATGCTCGCCGTTATGCCGGACTGCGTGGGTGGGAGGGGGAGGGGAGGGGGAGCTGCTTTTGTTTGCCGCCCGTCACTCGGTCTGGGCGCGTGCTGGGTGTCTGTTTGCACGGGCGTGGGGCGGAGTGGCCTTTCCCGGCGTATGCGTTGAGGTGAATATTGCAGAGCGTCAAATCTTCTTACAACGAAGAGATACTCTCGGTCTATTTTCCTCAGAACAAGTAAGGCCGTAATGACCATCTAACGAACGAACGACAGGTATTTACTCCCGGGTAAACAATTTCATTCAGATTGCGTTTGTTTACAATTACCAATCCTTGTCATCACTAACAATTTCCGTATTAATGGCTGGGTGTAAATAGAGGCGTTTTTTCCTTGTCCTGCAACGCGATGGGAATCTCGAAATAAGGACCCGATGTCTTCAGATATTAACACTGATCATCTTAATTGTCAATTAATGTTTAGAAGACAAAGAAAAACGAAGGAATAACAGTAAAAAACAATAGAAGGAACAGAGAGCAACGATGATGAAACAAAGAGAAGAAGGAGAAATTGTAGGAAAAGAAAAAAAGTAGATTATAAGCTAATATTCGTCACTACAATTCATGTATATAGATTAATCTCAATGCGCTCAGCTTTCTAATGGTATCACTATCCTTCTAACTTTCCCCTTGTTCAAAAAATTTCATCATTCTATTATCACGTGTCCATTAGGAAATTATTCTTCACGGTGTCCCGTAATGAATTTAGTAGCTTTCTTCATGTATCATCTGCATTTCCTGTCCGTTCAAGAGTTGACGCTAAAGGAACGCGTTTGCTTGCTGATCATGTCGTTACTGAGGTGAGTAGCGAGCCTGGCGGTGATGGGGGGGGGGTGGGTGGTGATGGGTGCTGGAAACGGGGGAGTGGGATGGGGGAGGGGAGGAGGAGGGGGAGGGGGAGGCTAAGGCGGCGAAAGATTACATGACTGTTTGGGAAATATGATGCATCTTACTCAACTAAGATTGTCTTACGTTGGCGTTTATATATATATATATATATATATATATATATATATAATATATATATACACACACACACACCACACACACACACACACACACACCCACACACACACACACACACACACACATACACACACACAGACGCACGCACGCATATATTGCGTACACCATGCAGGAGAGAGAGGGGAGAGGAGGGAGGGGAGGAGGGGAGAGAAAGAGAAGAAGAGAGGGGGAGAGGGAAGAGAGAGAGGGGGAAGGAAGAGGGGGGAGGAGAGAGAGGGGGAGAGAGAGAGGGGAGGAGGGAGAGAAGAGGGAGAGAGAGAGAAGAAGAGGAGAAGAGAGGAGAGGGAGAGAGAGAGAGAGAGAGAGATGAAGGAGAGGGGAGGGGAGGGAGGGAGAGAGAGAGAGGAGAGAGGAAGGCGAGAGAGAGGGAAGAGAGGGAGAGGGAGAGAAGGGAGAGGAGAGAGAGGGGAGAAGGAGGGGAGAGGGAGGAGGAGAGGAAGGGGAGAGAGAGGGGGGAGAGAGAGAGAGAGCGATGAAGAGAGACGAGAGCGAGAGAGATAGAGAGAGAGAAGAGAGAGAGAGAGAGAGTAGAGTAGTTGAGAGAGAGAGAGAGAGAGAAGAAGAGAGAGAGAGAGAGAGATCGAGAGGAGTGAGTAGGAGGAGAGAGAGACGAGAGCGAGCGAGAGAAAGAGCGAGTCGAGGGAACGAGCGAAGCGAGCGAGAGGGAGCGTCAGAGAAAGAAATTCCTCCCCTACCCCTCTGTCCACTCTTATCAAAAACCGAGATCAGCTGTTCCCCACTGATAGCAGCAATCTTCGTCTCCCTTCCCTCCCTTGCCCCTTTCCCTGCCCCATTTTCTGCCCATTGTAACTGACCCTATCGGACCGATCAGAACACGCGTCGGTTGACCTCGCGTGGATTTGACCTTCTAACCTGTCCTCTTTGTCCCTCCTCAGGGCTCTCGGTGTCAGGTGTAACATGGTATTTTAAGATAAGAGTTTCTTCGACCTGCGTGGAGGGAGGGAATGTCCTCAAAGAAATTACGATTTTAAAGAATAATTGCAGTTGTTTTATCCTGATCTACATTATGATGAACCAACACTATCTCTTTGCCCATACAATCTAACATTATGATAAAAAAAAAACTGTATCCCTTTGTCGATTATACTATCTACTGTTATGATTCTTTGCCCTTATACTGATCTACGTTATGATGAATTGTCGTCACTGTATCTCTTTGCCCTTATACTGATCTACATTATGATCAACCAACACTGTATCCCTTTGTCCCCCCCCCCCCAAAAAAAAATTAAAATAATGAAGAATACATTAATGTAATTTAAGTCGAGAACACAGATCGGCCTCGAGCACCCTACGAGTACCAAACAATAGGTCACGGGTCGAGGAGCCAAGGGAGCTGCCTGGAACCAAACAGAACTCTCCTTCCAAATCAATTCTAGCTTTGCATAGTCTACCAGGATGGCGAGGATCTGCCTTAACCAAACAGAACTCTCCTTCCAAATCAATTCTAGCTTTGCATAGTCTACCAGGAGGCGAGGGATCTGCCTTAAACCAATCAGAACTCTCCTTCCAAATCAATTCTAGCTTTGCACTAGCTACCAGCGCGAGGATCTGCCTTAACTAAAACAGGAACTCTCCTTCCAAATCAATTCTAGCTTTGCATAGTCTACAAGGAGCGAGGATCTGCCTCAAACTAACCTCTCCTTCCAAATCAATTCTAGCTTTGCATAGTCTACCAGGAAGCGAGGGATCTGCCTTAAACATAAACAGAACTCTCCTTCCAAATCAATTCTAGCTTTGCATAGTCTACAAGGAGGCGAGGGATCTGCCTTAAACAAACAGAACTCTCCTTCCAAATCAATTCTAGCTTGCATAGTCTACCAACGAGGGATCTGCCTGAAACAATCAGAACTCTCCCCCAAATCAATTCTAGCTTGCATAGTCTATCAGGACGAGGATCTGCCTTAAAACTAAGAAACTCTCTTCCAAATCAATTTAGCTTTGTTAGTCTACCAGGAGGCGAGGGATCTGCCTAAACAATCAGACTCTCCTTCCAAATCAATTCTGGCTTTGCATAGTCTATCGGATCGAGGATCTGCCTTAAACTAAACAGAAACTCTCTTCAAATCAATTCTAGCTTTGCATAGTCTACCAGAGGCGGGGATCTGCCTGAAACCAATCAGAACTCTCCTTCCAAATCAATTCTAGCTTTGCATAGTCTACCAGGAGGCGAGGGATCTGCTAAAACTTAAACAGAACTCTAAAATTCTATAATCAACTTCTCCAAATCAATTCTGGCTTTGCATAGTCTACCAGGGAAGCGAGATCTGCCTTAACCTAAACAGAACTCTTCCCTCCAAATCAATTCTGGCTTTGCATAGTCTACCAGGAGCGAGGATCTGCCTTAAACTAAACAGAAACTCTCCTTCCAAATCAATTCTAGCTTTGCATATCTACAAGGAGCGAGGGATCTGCCTTAAACTAAACAGAACTCTCCTTCCAAATCAATTCTAGCTTTGCATAGTCTACCAGGAGGCGAGGATCTGCCTTAAACTAAACAGAACTCTCCTTCCAATCAATTCTAGCTTTGCATAGTCTACCAGGAGGCGAGGGATCTGCCTTAACATAAACAGAACTCTCCTTTGAAATCAATTCTAGCTTTGCATAGTCTACAAGGAGGCGAGGGATCTGCCTTAAACTAAACAGAACTCTCCTTCCAAATCAATTCTTCTCTGCATATCTACATGAGTGCGAGGGATCGCCTTAAACTAAACAGTAACCTCCTATCCAAATTCATTTGCATAGTGCTTTGCATAGTCTACACGGAGGCGAGGGATCTGCCTGAAACCAATCAGAACTCTCTATCCAAACTAATTCTAGCTTTGTATAGTCTACAAGCATAAGGCACTAAATACATGTCTATCTGTGCATGTGTGTGTGTATCTGTCTATATTCATATATAGTACGTGTGTATGTGCAAAAGTATAATCTGAGATAACAAGTATAAACAGGTAGAGATAGGTATAGAGGTGAATGTATACGTATAGAGAAAAGATAAAGGGACGGAAACAGAACCACGTTTCCCATTACGTATATGTATGCTCTCTCAGAATCTCCGTCTTCTTTCAATACCTATGTTGTTGATTTATAATATTTTATCTGTCATGTGATTAAACTCTACATAAGCAGTGCCGTATACATACATACATACACACATACATATTATAATATATAATATATATATATATATATATATATATATATATATTATGTGTTGTGTGTGTATGTGTGTGTGTAATATGTGTGTGTGGTGTGTGTGTGTGGTGTGTGTGTGTGTGTTGTGTTGTGTGTGTGGTGTGGTGCTATATGTACGTATATTTTGAAGTAGTTAATTTAGTTCAAATTTTCCTCCTGGCGCGCCAATATGACGCATCTGCCGGTCGGCCGCTGGATTAGAGCCATATTCCCGTCAGTGTGCGCACAAATGCAACCTTATTGCGTGTGGAATATTGTCTTCTATCACGCTCTCCGAATCGCCTCACATTCCACGCTTGAATATAATAAGCGAGGAATCAAAGTTCGTAAAAACTAAATACACGGAAAATGTGTGTGTGTTTACTACGATTTCGAGTCACTTTACTCTCTTTATTTACTCTGTCTCTCTCTCTCTTTCTTTCTCTCTGTCTCTCTCTGTCTCTCTCTCTCTCTCTCTTTCTCTCTCTCTGTCTGTCTGTCTCTGTCTCTCTCTCTCGCTCTCTCGCTCTCTCTCTCCCTCTCTTTCTGTCTCTATATGTGTTTACTACGGAGATTCCGAGTCTACTTTCTTGCCGTGTAGAACCTCACTACTCGGAAGATAAACACTGATCTCCAATACTCTCTCTCGCAGATGAACGCTTTATTGCAGGAGAATCCGAAGACGACGCAATACAGGTCGTAAAAATGCGTGACCTTCAGTCCCCGTGTTGCAAGCCGAATGGACTGATGACAGTGACGCAACAGAGGTGACAATGGGACGCCGTAAAGGGCCTTTGTCACTCGCACCGAAATCCCTTATAACCCGAGGATGAGGAAGACGGCGAATGAAAGAAGGGGGAAAAATAAATCAGAGAGGGAATTGTTACGCGGAATGCCATTGTAAAGACGGCAAGATGTAGCGTCGTCTCCCCCCCCCTCCTCATCAAGGCTGAACACTCACCGAGAAATAAGACTAAAGATAAGGGAATATTAGACTGGTAAATGCCAAGGTTGGATCAGGCGGAGCAACAGCGTCGCCGACACGGTCGATCTGCTCTCGCCTTCCCGCCGATTGGAAGGAAATTACGGAAAGCGTGAAAAAAAATGCAAGGAGAAGGAAATAGTAAGGGAAAGAAAAAGAAAAATAATGACGAGAGAGAAGAGAGGAGAGGATAGGAGAAGAGAGGAAGAGGAGGGAATAGAAGAAGAGAGGAAAGGAAGGAGAGGAAAGAAAGGGAAGAGAAGAGAAAGAAGAGAAGAGAAGAGAAGAGAAGGGGAAGAGAAGAGAGAGAGAGAGAAGAGAGGAATGAAAGAGAACCTGAAAGAGAAAGAGAAGGAGGAAGAGGGAGAGAGAGAGAGAGAGACAGATAAAGCCAGGCAGACAGATTGAAACAGAAAGCAGGAGCTCACGACCCGACAGGAGCCATCACGTAAGACATAACCGAAGGAGTCATCCAAAACCGCCGTCATTTCCTCCTCGACTCCGCTCCTCCGCTACTCCTCGAAGGCGGCGACTCACCCTCTTCCTCGAACGCGTGATCTTCCTGCCTCGCGAGCATGGAAGGGCGTCGGGAGGGTAACCAGCGCCCCATCTCACACACGAAATTTGGCCTTTTTGTGAGGTTCTGCCGCGGCCGCTTGCTTGTACTTCCGGTCAGCGGTGCGAGTGGAAGGTAGATACACATTATTGTTGTATTTCATTCTTATATGAGAAATATAACGTGCGTTTAAGGCACGACGAATACACTACCCCCTCCTCGTCCTCCCTCCCCCCCCTCGTCCCCTGCTTCTCGAACTCTCTCTCTTCCTCTCTCCTTTCTTTTCCCCTCTCGTCTCCCTCCTCGCTCCTCCTCCTCCCTCTCTCTCTCCCCTCTCCTCCCCCCCTCTGCCTCTTCCCCTCCTCCCTCCTCCTTCTCGCCCTTCGTCCTCTCTCCTCCATGTCAGCAGGTGTTGATGCTGGAACAACACTTGTATCGCTAAACACCTGCGTCCTGTGCATGTATGAGCGAAGATGAGGAAGATTATCTTAGTGGTGTGAGCACACAACACACACACACACACACACACACCACACACACACACACACACACACACACACACACACACACACACGCACACACACACACACACACCACACACACACACACACATACACACACACACACGCAAACAAACATACATATATGGGAGTGTACATATGTTTATTAGCTGTATTTTATTCATGTGTGTATCTGTGTACGCAAGATGAGAAGGAGAATAATAAGACGCCATTTAAGAGCATATAGTTTATGCACAATATTATGTCAATTATTATTCACGCTACACCTCTACCTCCTCACCTAGTTGATAAAATCAGAAATGCATAAATTGATAAATAAATGACAGTTAAGTTGTCAGTCACAAATCCTATTACCGTTTGATTTGAGTTCATTACGTTATAAATGAGACTGATCCTCTTTCTCACGTATTTATGAGGTGTAATCACCTTATGTACACCTAATTTTGCTCTGTCGATTTACTGACGGTGTACTTGGTACAAGTGTCACTTCTCCGAGGTGTTGCTTCCCGCGGTGCTCAGTCCCACCAGAAACTGCTTGCTTACACACGTACGCCACACGCACATCTTTACGTACACGCACGTAAGCGCACATCTTTACGTACACGCACGTACGCACACTTTTACGTACACGCACGCACATCTTTACGTACACGCACGTACGCGCACATCTTTACGTCTTTACGTACGCACGCGTACACGGCTACGTACACGTACACACTTTACGTACGTACACGCACGCGCACACACGGTACATGCATACGCATGTACACGCACACGCACATGTACACAGCACGCACACACGCATACGCACGCACACACACACACACACACACACACACACACACACACACACACACACACACACCTCCCCCTCCCCCACACGCAAGACCGTAAATAACCCAACATTAAAACGCGCCCTTTCTCGCACCCTCCGTCCTCAGAGCAGCATAACTTGCAATCAAAATTCAAGCAGCTTTTGAGACTTAGGCGCGAAACTTATGGTCTTACAATGCAAGCAAGATTTACGGCATCATCTCCATCCTGGTCTTAGCCGAGCCTGCACGGACTGAGCATTTAAAGTCATATTTTGCAACTTGTGGCAACTCCAACAAATAACCAAAGTCTCGGCGTGGATCGTCGTACGCCCCCAGGCAAAGTGTCGTACGATAGTTTGGGTTTCGTGCCTTTTCGGCGGTTCTCTCGTTGGAATTGCGGCCAATGGAATGGTCCTTTAGCGAAAATTGAAAGTTTAAAGGTCTAAGATAAAGCTTTGAGGTCTAAGATAAAGCTTTGAGGTCTAAGATAACGCTTTGAGTTCGAAAAGATTTAAATGATTTTTCTTCACCGCTTTTCATACATCTCGATAAATTCACACGAACTTCTCCAATATTAAACCTAACCACGTGCGTGGCTTTGTATGGGTATCTCCACGTACCAGTCCATTCATCCAGCCACCTATGTATGGCCGCACACTCACACTCTCTCTCTCTATCTCTCTCTCTCTCTCTCTCTCTCTCTTCTCTCTCTCTCTCTCTCTCTCTCTCTCTCTCTCTCTCTTCTCTCTCTCTCTCTCTCTCTCCTTCAATCTCTCTTTCTCTCTCTCTCACTACTCTCTCTCTCTCTCTCTCCCTCTCACTACTCTCTCTCTCACTCTCTCTCTCTCTCTCTCTCTTCTCTTCAGTCTCTCTCTCTCACTACTCTCTCTCTCTCTCTCTCTCTCTCTCTCTCTCTCTCTCTCTCTCTCTCTCTCTCTCTCTCTCTCTCTCTCTCTCTCTCTCTCTCTCTCCTCTCTCTCTCTCAATGGGACTAAATCATACATCTATGATTTAATCCAACTCTTTCTCTCTGCCTCCGACACTCCTTCTCACTCTTTTTTTTTCTCTCGCTTTCGATCTCAATTCTCGATCTCAGGTTAAATTTAACATGCCCGCTTGACTCCCTCTTTCCCACTATGGTATATCACCCTGTCCTGATAAAGAGTATCATGCAACCACCTTCATTGCCCGCCAGCCATCACTAGGGGAGAAGTGGTGTGTGTGTGTGTGTTGTGTGTGTGTGAGTGAGTGAGTGAGTGAGTGAGTTGAGTGAGTGAGTGAGTGAGTGAGTGAAGAGAGAGAGAGAGAGAGAGAGAGAGAGAGAAGGAGAGAGAGAGAGAGAGAGAGAGAGCAGTAGCGAATTTTTACGCAATAAAGGATAACTTAAAAACACCAGCGCATGGTCCCTCACGTAAGGTTAGCAATGCCACCGACAGCTTCTTAATAACTCTTTTTTATTATTCATTTCAGGTGTTGTGTGTGTGTGGCAGGTGAGATTGGAGGTAGGGAGGAGGTTGGGGGTGAAGAGGGTTAGGCCTTCATGAGGTAGTCTGACGAGGTTAGCTCCTCCTTCCTCCTCCTCCTCCTCCTCCTCCTCCTCCTTCTCCTCTCCTCTCCTCTCCTTCTCCTTCTCCTCTCCTCCTCCTCCTCCTCCTCCTCCTCCTCCTCCTCCTCCTCCTCCTTGCTTAGTAACAAAGGACCTGGCCGGAAGATGAGGTGGTCTGTCCTAGTTTTTACTAATGAAAAAACAACAAAAAAAAAACAAAAAATAAAAAGATAAACGGGTGTTTGTGTCTACTCTTTTGCTAGAAGTGTTTTTTTTGTTCTCTTGTTAACCACATATTCTCATTTCCGGTATGATGATGAGTTTTTTTTTTTTTTTACAATGGAAAGATGATGTCATTTATACTACGAGTTATCACAGAGTTGCTCAAAGTGTTTAAGGGTTTTGTTGCCACTGAATAAACAAACCTAACTCAACCTTACGCCGGTATTTAGATGTGAAACCTATAAATAAGTTATTTTTCCAGATTTGTGTTGTCAAACGTGTCTGTCAGTAAAGTCGAGAATCGGGTAAATAATACAAAGAAACAAACAATACTTGCCTTTGCACTAATGTCAAAAGTTTACATTGGGGAATATAAAACAACAGCAACATCTGCAATAACTGCAATAACTCACCATCATGCCATTAGTGATCATCGTAATGGTGATATTTGGTGATGAGAATAATGGTAATGATTACAATAATGATAATTACTAAGTAATAGTGATAATAATGATAATGTGATAATAATAACAATGGCAAAATGATAATCATATCAGCAACAGCAACAATAATGAGAATCATAATTATAGTAATAATAATGATTATGGTAATGATAATGATGATAATGATTATTATTGTTATAATAATAATAATAATAATAATAATAATAATAATTAATATAATAATATATAATATTATTATTATTATTATTATTATCATTATCATTATTATTATTATTATTATTATCATTATTATTATCATTATTGTTGTTGTTATTGTTATTATAACGATGCTAATGATGATAATGATAATGATAAGATTAATAATGATAATGATCATGATGATAATGATAATGATAATGATAATCCTAGCAATGATGATGATAATAATTATGATAATAATGATGATAACGATAATGATAATTCTAATGATGATACTAATCATGATAATGATAATGATGATAACAATGATAATGATGATAACAATGAAAATGATAACGATGATAACAATGATAACAAGATACTGAAGATATAATTATCCTCACCCTTATCCTCATCACCATCACCACCATATATCATCACCACCTTAAGAACATTATTACTACTATTACTACCATTCCCCGACAGCTGTCACCACTCCCATTCTTCGACTATTCTTACGATTAACAAAACCAATCCCTTTTCTCTACGGTAACTACGAACAAAACATTTCTTAGGAACAACTGTACTCATAAAACCGTTATTGTATATATAAAAAGGTTTCGTTCACAGTTCGTGGACAATGCACATGACTACAGCTTGTGCAATAGAAGCATGGCGGTTGCATCATGGTTCCAAGTACATGTGCGTCGCGTGTTATTAATCATGGTGATATGTAGCACTATTTTAAGGGCGTGGGGTAGGGGCACGTGTTTTTTTTTTTGATGGTATGATCATGGTAGTGACTGTGATGATGGTGGTGATAAAGCTACTGCTTGTGAGGATTGAATGATGATGTTGAAGATGATGATGATGAGTAGTAAGAATAATGATGATGATGATGATGATTGATGAGATGATGATGATGATGATGATGATGATGATGATGGTGATAGTGATGATGATGATGATGGTGATAGTGATGATGGTGATTGTGATGATGATGATGATGATGATGATGGTGATGATGATGAAGAAAAGGGTATTGATGATAATGATAACATCAATAGCGACGATAATGATATTTGCAATAATAACAATACTTAGAAAGACACTGATATTAAAAAGTTACGATGCTTACAATAATGGTGATGGGGATATTGACTTTGTTCATCAGCACCATGCATAATAAATGGTAGCAATAACATAATAATTCGTCCAAGGTTAAAAAAGATCTCTCTCTCCTACTCCTCTCCCTCTCTCCCTCACTCACACTCCCCTCTCCCCTCACTCCCCCCTCCTCTCCCTCACTCCTCACTCCTGTAACGGTGTGTCTACCGTATGGAGTCATCGTTGGTGCAAGTAATTAGCATAACTTCTCACACTTAAACAACGCCCCTCCCCCTCCCCCTCCTTCCTTCCTCCCCCCACTCCCCTCCCTCCTCTCCCTCCTCCCTCCCCCTTCCCCATCCTCCCTCCTCTCTTCCCCACCTCCCTTCCTCCCTTCCTCTCCCTCCTCCTTTCCCCCTTCCCCTTCCCCATCCTCCTCCCTCCTCTCTTCCCCCACCTCCCTTCCTCCCTTCCACCTCCCTCCTCCCTTCACCCCTTCTCCCCTCCCCTCCCCACCTCTCTTCCACCACCTTCTCCCCCCTCCCCCCCTCCCTCCCCCCCCTCCCCCCGCTTGCGGTGACTCGCAGTTCGATCGTCAGCTGATTCCTGCGCTTGGGGGGACATTTCCGAATAAAATAATGCCATAGATGAATGACTTCGATCTTCTAATTTGTTATTTATTATTTATAGAGCATATTACTTTGTTGTTCACTATTGGACTTTGGTTATAAGAAAGAGAATATTACAGAATATTACTTCATTATTGTAAAGAGGAATATTACTCCACGGCACTACGGAGCGCGAGTATGGCGGCGGCCTCGCGTCGGCCAGCACAAAATCGTTTACACTGTATACGCTGACGTGGGTACGCCGTCGTTGCAATTGCGTCATCGTTCAACCTTCATCGAACCGCCACGAGTAATGTTTCGTTCGTGGCTACAGTTGTTGCTGTTTTTTTTATTTTCTTTTTATTATTATTTTTAATAGAGTTCTGTTCTTAGTCAAAGAGTACCCCGTGCCCCCAACCCCTCCCCCTGCCTCCTCCACCTCAGTCCGGATATGACACCATTTGGCCTTCCGGTGCCAAGCAGTGCCTCGCCGGACACCTCTTGATCACTCGCTCAAGAGGCAGAGGAGCCGTGGGACTCTTCGGGGACGTGGGCAAGGCACTGATAGGGAAATTGGCACCGAATGTACAGAATCATGTGGAAATTTCATAGCGCACGCATGTATGAGCAGACGTATATATTCACAGACTTGTATACATTTATATATGATTATTTATCTGTATCTCCATCTGTCTCTATGAATGACTATGTGTGGGGATATTTGTGCACACGTGTTTGTAAATAGTTGGTGATATGATCTCATTTATTAGCCCGCGCTGTAAAATAAAATGAGAATCAGCATACTAGTGTTATTCACCGTTCGGTAACAGAGAGAAAACGACTCGGCCCCCCCCCCTCCCCCGCCCCCGGCTGCCAGGTTCCCACGGCGTCCGGCCAGCCACGCCGCGGGAACGGTTTCTCCGCCAGCACCGGGCCTCCTCCTCCGTGCCGTCCCCCCTCCCCCCCGCTCCCCTCCTCCCTCCTCACACAGGTAGGTCTCCTCCCTCCGTTCTTCTGCCTCCTCCGCCCTCCCTCTTCACCCGTGGCCCTTTTACTTCCTGTACAGCATCCCTTTTCGCTGCGTTTGTCGCGTCTGTTCCTCTCTTTTCTCTTCTCCCGTTCGTGCAGAGGCGTCGCCGCGGTGCCCCAGCGAGCGAGGCAGAGGAGCGGCCGGCGAGGCGTGGAAACGACGGCGCTGGTCGCTGGAGGCCGCGGCGGCGACGTCGTCGAACGACCTTGCAACTCTGCCGTCGCCTGCACCGTTACCTCCCGAGGCATTTCTTCCTCTTCCTCTTCCTTCTTCTTTCTTGCGTTATTTTTCGCTTCCATCGCTGTTATGCATTTGTCTTTAAATGTCAGGTGCGTTTCTTTAGCGTAATGTATTTTTCACCTTTGCATTTTTAAGCATTGTCCTCTCTCTCCCTCTTTTCACTTCCTATAACTCCGTGATTTTTTCTCCCCCTCCACCTCGCCATTGTCTCGTAACCCTTTTCTTCCTCGTCTCTGCCACATACCCTACCACATGACCCTCCCTTTCCCTCACGTCCCCCGAAGCCTCACGCCCTCCCCCCCCCCTCCCGCTTCCTTCCAACCCCCCCCCTGCCATTCCGCAACCCTGGCAACGAGGACGCCTGAACGAGCCCCTACGCGGCCGCCGCACACGAGCCGAGCCGTTCGCGCTGCCATACGCTGAAGCGGCCGTGAAGCGAGGGCCTGAGGGTAGAGGAGAGTCTCGGGCGAAAGGTCCTGCGCCCCGGACGGAGCGACGGCGGTCAGGGCGCGGACGTGACGTGCGGCGGCCGCCTCGTGACGTCCGAGTTTCGCCGTGACGCCATCGCTGTCACCTCTCCTGACATGAGTCAGCGCCGTGGCTGTTATGAAATGCCTCTTCGTTGTCATACATACATTTAGAGCCTCATTCTTGGTAACGAGTGAACATCTCAGGAGTTATTCACTTGAAGTTGGTGATATATTTACCTTCCCATTGTTTAAATTATATAAACAGACAGACAGACAAACACATACAGGTAAACAAAAAAACACGTTCAGGTAGACAAACAGCCAGACAGACAAACAGATGTACATACATACAGACAGATAGATAGGCAAACAGACAGACACACACACACACACACACACACACACACACACACACACACACACACACACACACACACACACACACACACACACACACACTGAGTGTTTGTTTGTTTTCTCAAGCACTCTCCTCGTAGCTGGAGGTGAGCGCACGTCAGCCTACTCTGGTTGCGACATTATGCAGAAACTGGCGAATGTGGGTCAGACGGCGACGGAGACATTATTTCCTTCCCTCGCCGCCCCCGCCCCTCTCTCCACCCCGCCCGCAGCTGGACCCTCGCGCCGGCGTGAGGGCGTGAGGGCCAGCTCACACGTGCCGCCTCGCTCGCGCCCTGACACTGCGAGCCAAGTGCCCTGGCATTAGTTGACAGAAGTGCCAATCTCATTTATTCATTCTACGCCGTCATGAGACGTTCTGTATAAAATCTGAATGTGTTACGCGTCCTTCTGCAGTCAGATCGCTGTAGACATAGACGTGCAGCAAATAACTAATCAATTAAATGACCCAATAATCCTTACACTATTGATACCCAGATTATGACCCCCCCCCCCGCTTTCCCAGCTCAACTCGTTCCATTCCAGGCTTTCGATAGTACTTTTCACGGGACGGAAGACGTCAGGGAACTCTCGCGAAAGTAGCAGCGAAGGGCGCAAGTCACGTGATCTCAGGGAAAACAAGTGACGGCGAGGCTGGGATGCGCGCACGATGCCCGTCGCGATGCCTCGATGCCACACATCCCTCGGCGTCTGTCTCAAATCCACGAATTCCTGAGTCACGTTTTAAAAGAAAATAAATCCCTGGAACACTAAACGGTAAGGATTTAAAAGGGGAATACAGGCGTCTGGTTATCGTCCTGTTTGTTTGTTTCTTTGTCCGATTTCTTTGCTCTTTGATGTACCTAACCGAAGTATGAAGGATCATTACCAACGTAATTTTGGAACTGTACTTGAATTGGAATATCATTATAACGATTATCAAAAGTATCAAGAGGTTCAACATAGGTATTGTTGATATCTGTAATATTCGTTGTAACTCATATTTGCGTTTGTGCCAGAGAATGCTTTTGTTTCGTCCGTAATATTGCTATCATGATCGCCAGATTCTGTTAGCATGAAATATCAAATATTAGTTTCAAATATTCACATTTGCACAACTAAATTCGCAGAAAAAAACGCATCTATTCTTTATTTCAAAAAGTAATTTTGCATTTGCCCCATTTTGTTTTTTTAATTATACATTCTGGTTTAATTTTCATGGGAGTGTTTTCATATATGCACATATATATTTTTTCGGTAATTTATGCAAAACTGAAACTACTGATTGTCGGAAATCTCTCATATGTGTTCAGTCATGATGCATATCCACTTATTCATTCATAGCCTTATTCATCCGTTAATTAGCCTCATTTGTCCAAATCACCCAACTCGCACTCACTCATTCATTGAGAGCAGTCCGGGCGAGAGAGTTCGGGGTGTGTGAGTCACGTGCGTCTTTTGCTGCCTCGGGACCTCGGCTTCTCATTGTTGACATCACGCCGAGGACCACGTCGAGGGCGGTGCGTCGAGAGGGACTTCTTAGAGCAAGATCATTAGGTTTGTCTCTTCTTTGTGTCTTTATTTTGAGGGAATCTGGACGAGGAGGATTTTTTTTTTTAGAGCAAGAGCGTATGATTTGTCTCTTTATGTCTTTATTTTGAGGGAATCGGGACGAGGAGGGATTTTTTTTTAAGCAATAACATGAAGATTTGTCTCTTCTTTGTCAGTCTTTTAAGGGAATCCGGACGAGGAAGGATTTTTAAAGGAAGATCATTAGATTTGTCTCTTCTCTGTCTTTATTTTGAGGCAAGATCATTAGATTTCTCTTATTTTTGTGTTTATTTTGAGGGAATCAGGACGAGGAGGGATTTTTAAAAAGCAAGATCATTAGATTTGTCTTATTTTTGTGTTTATTTCGAGGGAATCTGGACGAGGCGGGATTTTTTAAAGCAAGGATATAAAATTTGTCTCTTCATATGTTTATTTTGAGGGAATCAGGACGAGGAAAGATTTTTAAAGCAAGAGCATATGTCTCTTTTTTGTCTTTATATTGAGGGAGTCCGGACGATGAGGGCTACCCTGAAAAAGGGACAGAGTGAGGAGAGCACAGACGACGCTCCCTTCACGTTGTATGGTCACGCGAATGACGAAAATTCCGAGGACGACCACGCTGCGTTGCCAGAAGGTTTTACCACGAACGGCGTTTGTTTCTCGACGATCCAGTTTTACCACGCTCTCGCCCCGTCTCCTAGTTCCGTCTTCATCCAGAGAGATCACCATGACTCGCAGCTTCACTAGCCCGTGGGTGACCCCTGGGAGACCCTGGGCGCACCTCCCTTACCACGCCGTTCTCTCTGCGCTTATCTCTCCCTCTCTTCCTCTCCGCCATGCCTCTCTCTCTATCTCTGTCCTCTCTATTCTCTCTTTCTCTCTACATTGAAGCTAATACAGAAGGAATAGAGGGCAATGATCAACAATCCATGATATATAATGTTTTCAAGAGAATGACGTGATTCGGATGAAGAAAATAACATCGAAAAAACAAATTGCCAAATGATACGGAAATATCCATTCTCCTCTAGACCTAAATTACTATTTTCTTCCCCCTCTCAGTCTTCCGCTGAACCTAAACGTGGAACACCGAGACGAGGACGCAAAATGTGGCCCCGCCCCCCAATCCTCCAGGGCCAACGTGGGCTCTCCCTCCCTCTCCCCTCTCGTCCCTCTTTCTTCCTCTCTCTCCCGTCCCCTGCTCCCCTCTCTTCCCCTCTCTTCTCTTTCTTCCCCTCCTTCTCCCGTCCCCTCTTTCTTCCCCTCCCTCTCCCGTCCTTCCCCCTCTCCCGTCCCCCCTTTCTTCCCCTCCTTCCCGCCCCCCCTTTCTTTCCCCTCCCTCTCCCGTCCCCTTTCCTTATCTTCCCCTCCCCCTTTCTTCCCTCCCTCTCCCGTCCCCCTTTCCCTTCCCCTCCCGTCTCTCGTCCCCCTTTCTTCCCCGTCCCCCTTTCTTCCCTCCCCTCTCCCGTCCTCCTTTCTTCCCCTCCTCTCCCTCCCGTAGGTTTCTTCCCCTTGTTAGGGTGCGTTAACACCATGACTTAATCGTCGTGATCAGCACGCTGGTGAGTCACTCAGGTCCGAGGATTTACAAGATCAAGATCAACACCCACTTCCTGCCTTGCCTCCTCCTCCTACTTCGTCTTTCTTCTTCTTCTTTCTTTCTTTCTTCTTCTCTTCCACCTCCTTCTCCTTCACCTCTCTCCCTCTGCCTCTTTCTTTCCTCCCTTTTTTTCCTCCTCCTCCTCTTCTAGTCCTCTTCTTTACCTCTTTTTCTCCTCCACCTCCTCCCCCACTTGCCTCCTTTCTTTCCTCCCTTTCCTTCCCTCTCCTCCTCCTTTCTCCTCGTCTTCTTCCTCTTTCTTTCTTTTCCTACTTCTCCTCTGCTTCTTCTTCCTCCTCTTCCTTCCTTTCTCGCCCTTTCCGAAACTCGACGGTCTGTCTATCGTCAACTAATCTCTATATCAGTGTTTTTAGGCCTCTTCGTGTGTACCTGTGAAGTAGACATAGTAAAAAAAAAACAATATTTTTTACTCTGTGTTTAATCATTCACTCCGATTGACATCTTCTATTCATTCCTATGTATCTTTCTCACAATGTCATTTCAGTCTGCACTTTGCCTGTCTGTCACCGACCAATCTTGCTCGCCTGATTATAAGGCTTCCGATCTCCCATGCACTCGGGCAGTCTGTCAATCTGTTTACGCGCCCCCCAGCGATCAGTCTGCCGATCTGCCACTCACTCACTCACTCTAACAATTTATCTGTCAGTCTGCGTTTTCTGCTGGTTGGCCTGCTTATCAGTCTGCCAATCTGCTTGCCTGCTTATTTATCAGTCTGCCAATCTGCTTGCCTGCTTATCAGTCTGCCAATCTGCTTGCCTGCTTATCAGTCTGCCAATCTGCTTGCCTGCTTATCAGTCTGCCCAATCTGCTTGCTGCTTATCAGTCTGCCAATCTGCTTGCCTGCTAGACTGCGCCGACCTTCGCGCCCGCTGGCTACGAGGCGCGTGATATGCCAAAGGCCGTTTCTGCGTCGAGTGGCTTTCCCGATTATCATTACTGTTATTAATGTGGGATTGCTTGCTGTTGCGGCGCTCGTTCGGCCTTCCCTCGCAATTTCTTCTCATTTTCAGGCTTCTCTCTTGTCTCTCGGCAGTATTTTTTTTTTTTTTTTGCATTCGGAGTCGTCTTCATTCTTCTGCTTTCATCTTTATGTACAAGTATATATGGGTATAAATAAATGATTACACAAACACAAACATAGCAGCTCACAAACAGCACACACACACACACACACACACACACACACACACAGCACACACACACTCACACACATCAGACTTACACACACACAACACACACACACATCTACTACCACACACTCATATATGCATATACATATATTCGCACATATGTATATATATTATAATAATATATAAATAATCTAATATATGTATTATATATATTATGAGGTATATAGTAGTAATTATATACTAACATATTAACATATGTATATTATGTAATATACATATACTATTTACACACATATATATATATAATAATATATATAATATATAATATATATAATATATATAATAATATACCATTATATATTACATATACATATACAAGTATACATCTATCTATCGTATCTATATCTACTATCTATCTAGCTACCTATATATTATACTAGGTATAATATAATATATATATATATAATATAGATATATAATAATATAGTATATCATACATATACATATACATACGCACAGCACATATATACTATATATACTAATATATATATATATATATATAATATTATATATATATATAATATATATATATATATATATATACATGTGTGTGTGTGTGTGTGTGTGTGTGCATGTATATACATATACATATATACATACATATGTGTATAATTACATGTATATAATTAGCATATCATACATATATCACACACAATACATATACATATCATTAGTATACATTATCTATCTATCTATATCTCATATACTATCTACCTAATATCTATCTTGGTATCAATAGATATATATACGTATATATACATGTATATAAATAATACATTAAGATAAATATAATAGAATAGTATAGTATATATAATACCTATCTATTCTATATACCCACACACATCTCTCACACTCTCTTGGACAGGACGGGAGTCTTCTCTCTCTTCGATTTCCAGCTCTTTCGCAGTTTGTCCGATGAGGGGTGGGGAGGCTTGTCGACTTATCTAATCTGTTTTCATTCACTCCCTCCCTTTCTTCCTCCTCTCCCCTCCCTTCTTTCTTCTATCTGCTCCCTTCTCTCCACTCCTCTATCCTCTCTCCTTCTTCCTCCTCCTTATCCTTCTTTCTCCTCTTTGCCTCTCCCTACTCTTCTCTCCTTCATTTTCCTTTCTTTCCTTCCTCCCCTCCTCTTCCTTCTCATCCCTCCTTTCCCTTCTTCCCACCTCTCCCCCAACCCCCCCCCCCCTTTCCCTCCCTACGCACGAGGATCAACATCGGAGGGGGGGGGGGAGGGACGCGAAGAAAAGGGAGGGGGGGAGGAGGGCAGAGGAGGTGGTAGGCGGGGGGGGGGGAGTTGAACGAAAGGTTTATTTTGGGGCGCTTCTGAGTCTTGGTCGTCGGTGGGTCCGGTCGAACGAGGGGGGGGGGGGGTGAGGGGAAGGATGAGGGGAAGAAGGAAGGGAGTGGGAGGGGGGGGAAGAGTAAATGTGGCCAGACCTCTGCCTGTGAAGCCCTTTGTTGTGGCCAGTTAACTCATGTATGATGCATGAAATTTAATTATATTTCTTTGTGTGACGCAAATCATTCCTTATTCGATAACGTTGCCGACACTACAACTTCTCTCTTCTGCCTTCCCTTTCCCTCAATCATCCTTCTCCATCTATCTCACTATATACGATTGATGTCACATACTTCTTCTCCTGTGAATCGTATTTTTACTTCGGGTTCTTTTACCTTGGCCAGCGCCCTGACCACAATCATCAACCGAGGGGCTAAAAATAGAGCAGTGTCCCCGGGATCGAATCTGCGGCTCGCGTGGTTTATTGACGCCGGTTCGTTCCTCTTCATCACACGGGTAATGAGGGTATTCTTTCGCCTAAAACAAGCGCAAAAAGGGGGGGGGTCTGTTTATGTCTCTGTGTAGGTATATAAATGAATGAATACACACACACACACGCGCACACATCTATCTATCTATCGATATATGTATATAACAGACATACATAACACACACACACACACACACACACACACACACACACACAACACACACACACACACACACACACACACACACATCTATCGATTATGTATATACAAACATACACAACACACACAACACACACAACACACACACACACTACTAGATATATGTATATACAGACAGACCACACACACCATCACACACACACACACACACACACCCAGGCACACACACACACACAGCACACACCACACAACAGGCAGGCACACAACACCACCCACCACACCCACACACACACACACATTTCTCTGCTTTGTCTCTGTATGGCTCTGGGCTACGAGGCGAAGGAGTTAAATGAAGAGATAGGGACTGCTTTCATTGACGGAATATGTGGTTGACTAACGTGTGGTTATATATGCTGGTGGTAAGAAGCGAGATGGCCAAATACAGATCGAAATCTCGCCACTAATTCCAACTCAGTTTGTTATTTTCTTCAAAACGGATACTAAAAAAAAAAAAAAAAAAAAAAAAAAAAAAAAGATTTGGTAGCATACAAATAATGTGACACTTAATGTCTACACGTATGATACAAGTTCCCTTGCATAATGTACCCAACAGATAACACGTATCAAAATGTGCAATATATTTGGAATGACGCAATCTCACCTCGTACAAACACCACGACGGAATCAAACAACGAAATCAGAACGGCGACAAACATTCTGCTACGTACGGTTTCCATGCTTCGCAGTGACTCAGAAATCTCATCCGGTACAAACGTTCTCTTATAGCAGACATATTTCGTCAGCTTAGCAACTCCCGGGATAATAACAAGAAAATAACATCTTTCAACATCGTAACTAACTAACACTCCTCAAGAGATAGAGAGCAACGTAAAATGAAAATAGTTGCAGAGATCCCATCTACAGACGACCAAATAACCATATTAATGATCCTGAATACCACTGCCTTTCTTCCCTCCCAGACACAATCAGGCAACAAAAGAAAGCGTAGGTGAAGATTTCTATATCACTCGGCGTCAGACTCCAACATCCCACAGAAATAGCATTGTTCAAGCGCCAAATATAGCCAGAGCATTCACACCTCGGTACCACAGGACCTATCACCTGGTCGCGGTGTGGCTGGCGATCTTTCTTGTTGAAAGCGAAGCTCTACTAGATAACAAATGTTCCAGAAAGTGGGCTATTTTCGCTGCAGGTGAGTGTGTAAGAGTGTAATTAAACAGAATGTTGAGCGTGGATCCAATCTGCGCTCGTGTTGAAGATCGCCACCAAAACCACATTCACGGAAAGACAATTAACGTTTTTATGCAACGGAGAACCGGAGACACTTGGGTATCACGCAGGCAGTCACGCTCTCTTCTCTCTCGTCTCTCTCTCTCTCTCTCTCTCTCTCTCTCTTCTCTCTCTCTCTCTCTCTCTCTCTCTCTCTCTCTCTCATTCTCTCTCTCTCTCCTCTTCTCTCTCTCTCCTCTCCTGCTTCCCTCCTCCTCTCTCTCTTCTCTTCCTCTTCTCTCTTTCTCTCTCTTTTCTCTTTTGTGAATTTTTTTTTCCTCTCCCTCCCCACCCTTCTCTTCTATTTTTTCTGTTCCTCCCCCCCCTCTCTCTTACTCTTACTCTTCGTCTCTCCTCTCTTCTCTCTCTCTCTCTCTCTCTCTCTCTCTCTCTTCTCCTATCTCTCTCTCTCTCTCTCTCTCTCTCTCTCTCTCTCTCCTCTCTCTTCTCCCTCCCTCCTCCCTCCTCCCTCTCTCTCTATACTACGCTATGTTATAGCGTAGCATGGATATGCAAGAGTTAAAGGCGGTACTAAATATGTGTTAGTATTTTGGATATCTGCAGACCTGTAATGTTTTGACCACGGCAGCGATAATGGAAATTTGTTAGTAATGACACAAAATTTACGTATCATACATATTATCATAATCGTAAAACAGTTTTCAAAGTCATTTTGGTACTGATAATGGTCGATGAGTAGTAACTGTGACTCATATCGCACTAGTCGCGATAAGAGGACGTGATATGGAATTAGTGTAGATATTCCTTATCAATTACTGTTGTACTCTGTGAGTTTCATCATTGCATACCCATAAAATGCATAAACGTAAGTAGACGTCAAACAATTATGCATTTGTAATCATTTAAACACACACCACACAAACACACACACACAAGCACAAAACACACACACACACACACACACACACACACACACACACACACACACACACACACACACACACACACACACACACACACTTTTAAGCGTCCGCGCAAAATCCGCACATAATACACACACAGGCGCACACACGCGAACAATGGGCCATCTCGCGTTCCCTGTACACCTGTTACTCGGGGCAGCCTTACACGCTCAAGTGCCGGGCTGGAAAATATTATCTTGCAGGAGTGTTCGTCCAAACCGGGTTATTTTCCCCGCAAGAGAATCTCTCCTTATATCAATTTTATTAATTCAATCGCTCCAGCGTCCGATCCCTCGTCATCCGAACGGGCCGAACCTCCCTGGAAATGCGTTATGCGAACGGCCCGTTCGGCAAGACTTGGATCCGCGAGTCTCGTAAATATAAACAAACCGGCGGCTAAGTTTTTTTTTTTTTCTTTCGTTTTCGCCGCCGAGTGTTGCGTGTCGCAGGTTTTCGCCCGTTTTCACGCCGGGCAATCTAGAGTTCCGTGCCGTTTCGTGCTTTCGCCTAAACGAAAACGAGTGAAAAACGGATGGAAAATAAAGCAGAACGGAAAGAGTAACCATCACACTGTTTACTCTCCTGCGCGCCCGGGGGATTAGAGGAAGTTTTCGGGCGCGCTGATTTACTTGGGCATAATTGGCCGAGCTTTTGCGGATCGAAATGAATGGGAATATTAAAAAAGAGAGAAAAAAAGCACGGACTATGTTGGAAATAGATGCGTTTCATTGTTGTATATACGGAAGTCTGACAACTGTAAAATCAATACTTGTCACGCGAAATGAATGCAAATTATTTGCGAATGGAGGAGGGAAATGTCGCCCAAATATTCACATTTGCATCCACGCAGATACAGTACATATAAATTTATACAACTGCATATATATATATATATATTATATATATATATATATATATATATATATATATATATATATTATATATGTGTGTTGTGTGTGTGTGTGTGTGTGTGTGTGTTGTGTGTGTGGTGTGTGTGTGTGTGTGTGTGTGTGTGTGAATGTTTTGTTGTGTTGTGTGTGGTGTGTGTGTGTGTGGGTGGTGGGTGTGGCTATCTGTGTGCTTTCTCTCCTTTTTTCTTCTCTCCTCTTTCTCCTTCTTCTTTCTTTCCTTCCTCTTTTTCCTCTCCTCGTCCTCCGCGCTTTCCTTCATCCTCTTTTTTCTTTTCGCTCTCTTTCGTCTCTCTGTCTCTCTCTTTCCTCTCTTTCCTCTTTCCTTCCTCCCTCTCGGCGAGGTTCCAGTTCAGATTTTACATGAGTGTGAGTGGAAGTGAATGAGTGATATGTGGTGGTTTTGATGTCAGTGTATATATCTATGCGGCGTATGCATGCATGGGTGTTTTTCGTGTTTTTTTTAGGATCAGGATTCGCAAGATGTATATTTTCCGAGTATGACCAAACCCTAGTGACTGCGGGGGTGGCGGGGGTGGGTGGGTGGGGGGCGGGCATAGCACACACAAGTTAAAGTAGCAGTCACGTGATAGGATCTTAGCCAATGGTCTTTTGCTATTAACAATTGAATCTTTCTCTTCTCCCTTGGTTCTGGAAGAAGAAGAAGAAGAAGAGAATTGGAAGAAACACAGTATTGTCATATCAGTCCACCCCCACCCTCTCCCCCTCTTTCCCCCATCCCTTCCTTCTCCTCCACCTCTCCCACCAATTCTCTTCTCTTACACTTCCCCTACTACTTTCTACTTCCCCCACCCCCACCAGTTCTCTTCTCCTCTTCTCCCCCTCCTCCTTCCCATCCCCACCTCCCCACCACTTCCTCTTCTACCCACCTCCCCACCACTTCCTCTTCTCTCCTCCACTGCCCCCACCACTTCCTCTTCTACCCCAACCTCCCCCACCACTTTCCTCTTCACCCCAAACCCCCCCCCACCACTTTCTTCTTCTACCCCCCCCCCCCACCACTTCCTCCTCCTCCTCAACTATTCCTCCTTAAATCATTGCAAAGCGAACTTGCAACATCGCCCAAGCCAGGGCAAGAAATTAAACCCCGAGTCACCTGCACTGAGGAGTAAATTTAAAAACCCCACCCGCTCCCTTCTTGTGTTGTCCTGACGTCAT
>NW_020870012.1:120000-127271 GCF_003789085.1 Penaeus vannamei
GAGCGCCCTCATTTCAAACATTTACACTCATTGCATATAAACTACGTAGCAAATACGCCCATTAAACAGAAAATGACGTATTTAAAACACCTCAGAATGCCCCACACAGCAGTCAAGACACGCCACTCTCTCCTTGCTCCCTCGCTTCTTAGCTTCGGTTTCCTTCAGTCTCTCTCCGAACTCTCTCTTTCTCTGTCTGTGTCTCTCTCTCTCCCCCCCCCCTCTCTCCTCTCTCTCTCTCTCTCTCCCTCTCTCTCTCTCTTTTCTTCCTCCCTCCCCCTCTCTCTCTCTCTTACCTTATCCCTTTGAGATGTAATTTTTGTTTCAATAAACGTGTCAAAGTAAAAATCTCTCTCTTCTCCTCTTCTCTCTCTCTCTCTCTCTTCTCTTCTCTCCTCTTCTCTCTCTCTTCTCTCTCTCTCTCTCTCTCTCTCTCTCTCTCTCTCTCTCTCTTCTCTCTCTCTCTCTCTCTCTCTCGTGAGCCGACGCCCCCGGGCTAAAGCCTCCATCAACATGTCTTCCTCTCCCCTTTTAACAGGCCTCCTCCATCTACTCGACCACAGTGTTTCTCCTGGCTTCTTTCCCCCTCCTCCCCTGCTCCTCTCCTCTCTCTTTCCTCCCCTCCCCCTTCCCCTCCTCCTCTCTTCTCCTCCCTCCGTTCCTCCCCTCCCCTCCTCCTTCCTCGGCCCCTTTACCCCGTCTTCTGCTCACATCCTTTCTTTACACTCCTTCCGTGCTCTAAACATTTTTTAGTTACGGGTGTTCATCTTTGTTCGGTCTGCAAAGAGGGTGAGAAGGAGAAAGCGAAGGAGAGGGGAGGAGGAAGGAGGGAGGAGGGAAGGAGGAGGGAAGGAGGGAGGAAAAGAGGAGGAAAGAGGGGGATGAGAGGAGGGAGGAAGAGGAAAAGAGGGAAAAGAAGGGGGAGTGAGAGAGGAAGGGATGAGTAGGAGATGAAAGAGGAGACTGAGGAAAAGTAGAGAGAGAAAAGGAGAGCAGAAAAGATGAGAGAAAAATAGGCATCTCGAGCTAGAAAAAGGATATGAGAAGAAAAGGAGAGAGAAAAGGATGAGAGAAAAAGGAGAGAAGAAAATGTGAGAGTGGACAAATGGAGAGAGAGATTCGACTATGAATCTTTCTTGTTTTCTACTTCATCTCGATTCTGTCTCGACTCTCTCTCTCTCTCTCGATGTTCTCGTCTCTTGCTTTCTTTCTCTCTTTCTCTGTCACGATCTGATCTCTCTTTCCTCTTTTCTCTCCTCTTTCTCTTCGATCTTCTTCTCGTGATGTCATGCTCTCTTTCTCTCTCTATCTGCTCTACTTCTCTCTCTCTCTCTCTCTCCTCTCTCCGTCTCTACGTCTCTCTCTACTCTCTCTCGGTGATTAGTAATATATAGTATATCTATAGGATTAATATTAATATATAAGTATACTCTTTATGCATATTCTGCTCTTCTCTATTCTCTTCTTTTATTCTCCGTCATTTGTTTGGTGTGTCTCATTTCTCTGTCTCTCGTCTAGTGCACTCTCTCTCTTTCTAATTTTGTTTTCTCTCTTCAGGATACACATTTCTCTCCAATCTATCTGTAATCTTTCTTTTCTTTGAGTGTCTATCGTATCTCATTTATTTTTTTGTTATTCTCTCCGCTTGAGGATATATTGCTCTCTCGATCTCTCGGGTCTCTTGGTGTAGCAATTTCTGTGTTGTTCACTCTATCTATCTTGTATTGTTATCCCTTTGCCGTTTCTCTCTCTCTCTCTCTTCTCTCTCCTCTCTCTTGTCTGCTATTATTATCGTAACTATCTAGTCTATCTATATCTATATCTATCTATTCCCTATCTATCCTTCTATCCTATCCCTATTTCTATATATGTATAGTATATTAGCTTTTATTAATAGTATAGATAGTATGTAATTATACTCTAATGAGAGAGTGTATAATGCGGGTTTTATACCAAACTTGGTTATGGGTATTGGTAGTGAGGGGAATTTATGTTGATGTTATAGTTGATTTTATTTAGGTTATTTGTAGATTTTTTATTGATATTTTAAATTTAGTTTATTATTATTCATAGTTATTTTGTTAGGATGGAAAATCATACAGTGAAAAAAAAGCACAAAAAGAATAAAGGTTGGAGAAGGGGATAGACGGATGAAAAAATATATATATATTTTGATATGTTTTGATACCAGTGTTTTTTTTTTTGTAGGAGAGTAATAAAGGCGATAAAGGATAGTTGTTTGTATGGTGTTTGTTTGTGGCATGGATGTGGAGGAGGAAGTGACAGCAGGAGAGAGAAGAGAGAGAGAGAGAGAAGAGAGAGAGAGAGAGATGAGGAGATGGAGAAGAGAGAGAGAGAGAGAGAGAATTGCCACCTCCTCTGTTCTTCGTTTGTTTTTTTCCGGTTCCGCATCAAGTGGTTTCTTTGTTTAGTTTATTTCACGTCTGTTTATGGGTTTCATGTATTATCTCTGATTTACGCTTTCATACATCCCTCTCTATTTATCAGGTTTGTTTCCCTCTTTCTATTCGCTCTCTCCCTTGTTCATCCGTGCTGGTCATTTGCATCGTAGAAGTTGCATGCTCATATCATTGTCATTCGGAAGATTGCAAGGATGCACCCCCTCCCACCCCTCCCCCTCTGCTCTCCCACCCCATCCTCCTTCTCCTCCTACTCTCCCCTCGCTCCCTTTCCCTCCTCCACTCTTTGCCTCTCCCTCTCCTCCTCCGTCACTTCTCCCCTCTCCTACTCTCCCCTCGCTCCCTTTCCCTCCTCCACGCTTACCTCTCCCCAATCCTCCTCCTCTTTTCCCCTCTCCTCCTTCCCCTCGCCCATCCTCCCTCCTCCTCCTCTCACTCTCTCTCCTCCTCCCCTTCTTCCCGTCCTCCACCCTCTTCCCCACGCCCATCCTCCTCCTCCTCCACCTCTACCCCTCTCCCTCCTCCTCTTCTCCCCTCTCCTCCTTCCCCTCGCCCATCCTCCTCCTCCTCCACCTCTCTCCCCTCCTCCTCCTCCTCCTCCTCCTCGCATGCCTCACGACCAGGCGTCACTGCCAAGAAAGAATCTTCCTCTCTTTCTCTGTCTATCGCTCTTCTTCCTCTCCCACTCTCTTTACCTCAGCCTCTCCCTGTCCTTCTCCTTCTTTCTTGCTCTGCCCCTCTTTTTTTCAATTTCATCTCCCCTTCCCTATTATCCTCTACCCCTCTTCCTTTTCTTCTTCATCTCCATCACTTTCCTCTTGTTTCCCTTTCCCTCCTCTCTTCTCTTCTCAACTCTCTCTTCTCTCTCTCTCTCTCTCTCTCTCTCTCTTCTCTCTCTCTCTCTCTCTCTCTCTCTCTCTCTCTCTCTCTCTCTCTCTCTCTCTCTCTCTCTCTCTCTC
The DNA here is from genome assembly GCF_003789085.1 of Penaeus vannamei. Lineage (NCBI taxonomy): Eukaryota > Metazoa > Arthropoda > Malacostraca > Decapoda > Penaeidae > Penaeus > Penaeus vannamei. Next base: position 123,380 of record NW_020870012.1, read on the forward strand.
TCTCTCTCTCTCTCTCTCTCTCTCTCTCTCTCTCTCTTCTCTCTCTCTCTCTCTCTCTCTCTCTCTCTCTCTCTCTCTCTCTCTTTCTTTCTATCTATCTATCTATTCTGTTTATTTATGTCCTCCTCCACTCTTATATGTCTATTTCTCTCTCATTCTCTCAAATATTTGTGTGTATGTGTTGTGTGTGTGTGTGTGTGTGTGTGAGTATATTCATACACGTACATATGAATGTGTATGTTTCCTCTCCTCGTAGGTCAGTCTAGCCTTTTGTTGACGCAATGGAGTCAGAAGAGACGCTGCCCCTCCCCTCCCCCTCCCCATTACGTCACAATCACCCTCAGCGACCTCACACGCGCCTTGCTTTCTCCCACATTCTCTCTCTCTCTCTCTCTTTCTTCTCTCTCTCTCATACACATCATTATTGCTTTTACTATTACTATCATTATTATTGTTATTATTATAATAATAATTATTATTGCTGTTATTATTATTATTATTATTATTATTATTATTATTATTATTATTATTATTATTATTATTATTATTATTATTATTATTATTATTATAATTATTAATATTATTATCATTATCATCATCATCATCATCATTATTATTATAACAAAACTAATGGCAACGATAGTAATAATAATGATAACAATAATGATGATAATAATGATAATGATAAAATAATAATAATAATGATATTAATAATAATAAACATTGTAATGATGATTAAAATGATGATAATAATAAAAAAAATAATCATAATAACAATGACAATAATAATAACAATAATAATAATAATAATGATGATGATGATGATGATGATGATGATGATGATGATGATGATGATGATGATGATGATGATGATGATGATGATGATGATGATGATGATGATGATGATGATGATGATGATGATGATGATGATAATAATAATAATAATAATAATGAAAAAATACTAACAATAATGATAGGGATAATGATAATAATAATAATAATAATAATAATAATAATAATAATAATAATAATAATAATAATATCAATAGTAATAGTGATAATCATAATATTGATGATAATAATGATAATAGTAGTAGTAGTAGTATCAGTAATAATAATAATAATAATAATAATAATAATAATAATAATAATAATAATAATAATAATAATAATAATAATAATAATAATAATAATGATAATAATGATACTAACGATACTAATACCAATACTACTAGTAGTACTACTAATGATAACAATGGTGATGATGATGGTCATAATGACAATATAAATAATGATAATAATAACATTACTACTACTACTAATGATGATAATGGTGCTACTACTACTACTACTATTACTACAACAACAGATACTAATACTAATGACACTAATTCAGATAACGCTAATAATAATCATTATAATTGTGGTAAGATTACTATTACCACAAAACTCAATCAACAATGGCATTGAACTTCAGATATTAAACAGTAATTGGAGAAAAAAAAACTAAACTACTTTTATATTCTTGCAAACTCTCCATTTTTTGTGATATTCTTTCTGCCTGGCAAGAACACGAAGAAAGAAAAAAAATGTAAAAAAAAGGTCATGGAAAAACCATTGGGCCTCGAATCTTGCCGTGGTTATAACTAGAGTGAATCTGTTCATATATCGGTGCGAGCGCGAGCCAGATTATGAGATGCCACACGCTGAGATCGCCAGTCTTATCATTAACTCCCTGATTATTGCCATAACTAAGAATCGAAATTAATTGCGTCGATATTTTCCTGATTTTATAGTCGACTCCGAGGCAGCGCAGCGGGGTCATCGTTCGGCAACAGTTCGGAGTTTTGCGTTTGTGAGTTTTTAATAAAAATGCGTTTTTTTTTGTGGATCTATTTTTGGCTGATATTTTCGAAAGCGTATCGCAAATATCTGGTTTTGGCTAATATGTCCGTAAACGTATCTCAAATCAAGGTAACTAGAAGTACTTATTGGACCTTGTCTCAAATATCCGTATCTGTTTGATATTTTCGGAAACGTGTCTCAAAATATCCGTACGTGTCTGATATATTCGGAAACGTATCTCAAAATATCCGTACGTGTCTGATATTTTCGGAAACGTATCTCGAATATCCGTTTTCGGCTGAAATTTTCGTAAACATATCTCAAACGTTTACCTAACTGGTTCTTCTTCCATGTCCTTCCATCTTCCTTTTCAATGGCGGTTCGACGGGAACCCCAACCTCTCTTGAGGCTTGTCAGTAAAGGCTATCCGCTCAAGATTTCGGTTTATCAGTGTATCTCCTTTATCTACGCGTTTGCCTGTCCGTATGAGGGAGTATTATGAACACTGTTGAGCGGAGGTGAGACGAGGAGTGGCTCTGCAATAACACAAGGAAGGAAAAGGAAAAAAAAGAGAGAGAGAAAATGAGGACGACTACAAGGGTGACGTGGGAGAGAGTGGGGGAAGGGGAGGAAAAGAGGGGGGGCGGTGGAGGAGCCTTATTAAACCGGACATTATCGCGCTGGGCCTGCTTAGTACACCTGGCTTGGGGAGGGGGGGAGGGGAAGGGAGGGCGCGGCGGGAAAGGTGAGGGCGAGGAGAGGAGCGGGAGGGCGAGAGAGCAGGGGAAGGGAGGAGAAGGGGAGAATGAAAAGGGATGGCGGGGGGGGGAGGTGAGAAAGACCGAGGGGCAAGAAAAGAAGGCAATGGGTAAGAAGGAAGGACGATCGCAAGGTGGGAAGGGAGAGGGTAGAGACTAGAGGGCAGGGAGGGTAGGGGGGGAGGGGTGAGGAGAGGAGGGACAACGGGGGCAAAGGGAAGGAAGGCAATGGCCACAGACAGGGGGCTGAGGGTAGAGGGGCAATGGGGGGAGGGAAGCGGAGGGGAAGGGAATGGTATACGTCTGCCACCTGTAACGGCAAGAGGCCACATACACCCCGGGAGCTGCTGGGAGGTGGCTGTGGAATAGCTCTTCGTCGTAAAAAAAAAAAAAAAGAAAAAAAAAAAGTGGTAAGACTCACAGAAGAGACCAAGGTGGCTGTTATGGTGCCTTCCACTACGAGCGTAAAATACACCTTGCCCTTATAGTGTTACTGCACTGATAATTGTCACTGTCACGAATATTACTTTTATTTCTGTTATCGTTGTCATAATGAACGTCATCATCAGGATTATTTTAACCACATCTGCCATCATCATTACAGTAATTGTCTTTATTACATTTACGATTATTATGACTATTACAAGAAATACTCAAAGATGCATTCAGACAAATCAGCTTGGTACTTAGATGATAGTGAGAGAGAGAGAGAGAGAGAGAGAGAGAGAGAGAGAGAGAGAGAGAGAGAGAGAGAGAGAGAGAGAGAGAGAGAGAGAGAGAGAGTGGGGGAATTGAGGAGAAGAGAAAGATAAGCAAACATTTCAAAGAGGAAGTCGAAGCAGTAGTTAGACCAAAGAGAAAATATTAATAATAGCAAAAGCGAAAACAGTAGCAAAATATGAGAAAAAACATGAAAAGAGAAGAAAATAGAAAACGAAAATAGTAGAAACCACCAATAGGAAAAGAAAAAAAGTAAAAAAAATGAAAACAAAAAATAAAAACACCTCAGCTAAGAATAGACGCCATGGCGGGTCGACCCTGTCAGAGATATTATATTCATAGGCCAAGTTAATTGGAATTTCTCCTCACTTTGCCGTTTCATTATTCCATAAATCAAAAACAATAATAAGCGACGGAATTCGGGCCAGTCAGGCGAATTTCACATCAATGAAGAAATAGGAGGTGGTTTTGCAGTGTTATTTAATCCTGGGTTTTCTTAATCCAGCTGCTACAGGATGGGTAGTCAGACAACGAATACAGGATATGATATATATATATATATATATATA
>NW_020870013.1:0-15000 GCF_003789085.1 Penaeus vannamei
TCTCTCTCTCTCTCTCTCTCTCTCTCTCTCTCCCTCTCCCTCTCCCTCTCCCTATCTTTCTCTCTCTCTCACCCACTCTTATTATAATTTACCCTAATTAAAGGAGTAATGTTAATTGGACATCAATACCCTGTGCTATTCTCATCAGCAATGCAGCTGGTTATCGTATTTATGATTATAGTTTACTTCGCTCATTACGTTGATATTACTGGTAATTATGATAGAATTGATAAAAGTCACTTACTTCCATTATTACTGTTGCTTGTTCGATCGTTGCGGCTGCTTCTGTTACCAATTATTATTTCGTTCTATGTTATGTTCTATGTTCGATGTTCTATTTCATTTTATGTCGCTTATTGTTACTCTTTTATTGTTTATCATTATTCTAGGTTTTGTTATCATTATTCTTTATAGATAATGTGAATGTTATCATGATTTATCAATATCATCCTTCTTCATATCATTATCATTGATATCTATATTGATAGGGATCATGCATCGGTAACATCATAGCGATTGGTATCAATATTATCTTCGTTCTTATCACTATTATGCGTATCATTATAATCATCATTATCACTACCCACGTTATCATTAATATCAGAGCTTCTGCCTCAGCCTCTTCGTTATCAGAAATTATATGGCTATATGGTAACTTAAATAATTGTCGTTACAAATAATTACCATAATCGTCACAAATACTATCTTATTTCATTATCATTACACATAATTATCTTTATCATTACAAATAATTATCTTTGTCATTACAAATAATTATCTTTATCATTACAAATAAATATATTTATCATTACAAATAATTATATTTATCATTACAAATAATTATCCTTATCATTACAAATAATTATCTTTATCATTACAAATAATTATATCTATCATTACAAATAGTAACTTAAATCATTATAATTACAAAACTGTCGATAATAATGACATATATAAGAATACATGACATACAAAATACTATTTATATATGATACAGAGACATGATACATAATTCAAATACATAATACATACAGCAAATACACAATATAAGATACATCACAAAATATATTTAGTACACGATAAATGGTTATCTTTAACGCACGATGTATAAAATATATTATATAATGATATATTTTGTTTTTAAATCGGAATATATATGACCAATATTTTGTATTACATATCCTCATGCTTTCACTATTCAAAACACATCACCAATATCTAACACGGAAACTTATATGAACAAAGAACAACAGTTATGGAAGACTGAACAGGAAGTGAACAAATAACAGACTAACAAATTAAAAGAATCGAAATGAACTCAAGGGAATTTAGACTCTATTGAATGTAACATCTCAGTGGAAGAAAAATATTAATTTTGTCATTAAAAATGTTCTTATTTTGGCATTATTATTTTCATTATTATATCATTGTTGTTATTATTATCGTCATTATTATCATTATCGTCCTTAGCCTTGTTATTATGATCATCATCATTATCATAATCATCATTAGCATTGTTATTGTTATTGTTAGTTATAGTATCATTATCATAATTGATATTATTATCATTATCATTGTCAGTATTATTATCATCATTATTATCATTATCATTATTATTATTATCATTATTATCATTATCATTATCATCATCATCATTAGTATTATCATTATTACTATTGCTATTATTATTACTATCATTATTATTATTACTATTATTATTATTATCATTACTATTATTATTATTATTACTATTATTATAATCATTACTATTATTATCATCATTTTATTACCATTATTATCATCATCATCATTATCATTATCACTGTTATCATTATCATTTCTATTATCATTATCATTATCTAAGGTCCAAATTGTTTCGGTTTACATCCAACTAATAACTCTTGTTGATTTTCTTTATTACCCTCTTTATCCTGTCATCGCTATTTCGTCATCATTATATTTCTTATCTGTCTCTCCCATCTTTTCATTATCTTCTTCCTCCTGTTACTACTTCCCTTCATCATCATCATTGCCTTCTTCGTATTATCATTTATTCCCCCATCTCATCGATATTTCCCTTTCCATCTTATCACCACTATCTTCTCTATCTCCTTCGTATTAATATTCATTTCCTCCCATTTCATCGTTATCCTCCTTTCCATCTTATCATCACTATCTTTATCTTCTTCGTATTATCATTCATTTCCTCCATTTGTATCTTATCACCATCCTCTTCTCTATCTTCTTCGCATCACCCCATCTCATTGTTATTTCTCTTTCCATCTTATCACCACTATCTTTATCTTCTTAGTATTATCATCCGTTTCCTCCCTTCGTATCGCTATTCCCCTTTCCATCTTATCACTTTATCTTCTTCGTATTATCCTCCGTTTCCTCCCATCTCATCGTTATCTCCCTTTCCACCTTATCCCCACTATCTTTATCTTCGTATTATCATCTGTTTCCTCCCCCACATCGTATCTTATCACCATCCTCTTCCCTATCTTCTTCGCATCACCCCATCTCATCGTTATTTCCGTTATTCCCCTTTCCATCTCATCACCACCACTCTCTCCTCTATCTCCCTCGCATCACCCCATATCATCGTTATTTCTCTTTCCATCTTATCATCACTATCTTTATCTTCTTCGTATTATCATCCGTTTCCTCCCATCTCACCGTTATTTCCCTTTCCATCTTATTCCCACTATCTTTATCTTCTTCGTATTATCATTCATTTCCTCCCTTCGTATCGTTATTTTCCTTTCCATCTCATCACCACTCCCTCTTCTATCTCCTTCGCATCACTCCATCTCATCGTTATTCCCCTTCCATCTTATCATCACTATCTTCTTTATCTCCTTCGTATTATCATCCGTTTCCTCCCTTCGTATCGCTATTTCCCTTTCCATCTTATCACTTTATCTTCTTCGTATTATCATCCGTTTCCTCCCATCTCATCGTTATCTCCCTTTCCACCTTATCCCCACTATCTTTATCTTCGTATTATCATCCGTTTCCTCCCCCCCATCGTATCTTATCACCATCCTCTTCCCTATCTTCTTCGCATCACCCCATATCATCGTTATTTCCGTTATTCCCCTTTCCATCTCATCACCACTCTCTCCTCTTATCTCATTCGCATCACCCCATCTCATCGTTATTTTTCTTTCCAGCTTATCCCCACTATCTTTATCTTCTTCGTATTATCATCTATTTCCTCCCATCTCATCGTTATCCCCCATTCCATCTTATCACTATCTCATCACCGCCACTCTCTCCTCTATCTCCCTCGCATCACCACCATTTCATCGCCATTCCCCTTTCCATCTCATCGCCACCACTCTCTCCTCCATCTCCCTCGCATCACCCTTGCCCCTTTTGCATCGAGCGAGGATGAGTTCCTCCCTCTCGCTTCCCTTCCTTCCTTCCCTCCTAGGACATCCCCCTCGCTCTCCTTCGCCGTCCGTCACACAGGATTATCGCGGCAGGATCCTTCTCCTCGTTTCCCTCACTCTCCTCTCCTGCGTAATGTATTGCCGTCCCTCCTGAGATGCTCCTTCTCTGAGGGATATTTTTGTAACCGGGGTCAAAATGGTGAAATGGTTTTTTTTTCTGTCTCTGTCTGTTTGTATGTCTGTATGTCTCTGGCTCTGGTTTTGTCTGTCTGTCTCTGGCTATGTCTGTCTGTCTGTCTCTCTCTGTCTGTCTGTCTGTCTCTCTCTGTCTGCCTGTCTCTCTCTGTCTGTCTGTCTGCCTGTCTGTCTCTCTCTCTGTCTTTCTGTCTGTCTCTCTCTGTCTGTCTGTCTGTCTCTGGCTCTTTCTGTCTGTCTCTCTCTCTCTGTCTGCCTGTCTGTCTCTGTCTCTCTCTCTGTCTGTTCCTGTTTGTTTATGTTTTTTTATTTGTTTTCTGTCTTTTGTTTGTCACTCTCTCTATCTGACTATCTCTATCTATCCGGGTATCTGTATATATTTCTCTCTCTTTGGTTCTCTAATTTCTCTTTGCCTGCCTGGCTGCTTACCTGTTTCTCTTTGTTTCGCTCCCTATTCCTCCTTCTCCTCCCGTCGCCCCCCCTCCCTCCCTCTCTCCTATCCTTACTAGTTCCTTCCTTCCCTCTCTTTTCCCTTCCATTCATCCTACTATCCCTCTCATTTTCCCTCTTCTCTCAGTCCTTTCCTCCCTCATCCCTACTAATACCCTCTCCTACTCCTTCCCTGTCTCACTCCCCCTCCTATCCTCCCCCACTCCTTCCCCTTTTCCCCTCTTGTCATCCCCAATCCCTCCCCTCCCTCTCATTCTCCATTTTACCCTCCCTCACACCTTTCCCCCCACTCACTTTCCCACCATACGCTCCCCTACCCATTCCTTCCCTCTCTCTCTCCCTCCATACACCCCCAAACCCCTTCCTTCCCTCTCTCTCTCGCTCCATACACCCCCAACCTCTTCCTCCCATCTCCCTACCACCTTCCCCAACCCCACTCCTCTCCCTCCCTCCAACCCTCCCCTACCCTTTCCTCCCCTCTCCTTCCTACTCTCCCCAACCCCATTCCTCTCCCTCCCTCCAACCCTCCCCTACCCCTTCCTTCCCTCTCCCTCCCACCTTCCCCACCCTCCTTTCTCATTCCTTCTCCCTCCCTTCCTCCCCTCCAACCCTCCCCCACCCCCCTCCTCTCTCTCTCTCTCTTTCTTCTCTCCCTCTCTCTCTCTCTCCTTCCCTCCCCACTCCTCTCTCTCTCTCTCTCTCTCCTTCCCTCCCCACCCTTCCTCCTCTCTCATTCTCTCTCTCTCTCTCACACACACGCACTTCGCAATACCGCCCCCCTTCCGCTCCACCCTTCTGTCCCAACCATTTATTCGCGCGCAAAAATAACTGCACCTAATTTCCTCCTTTGAGAGTCTCGAGCTCCCCGTGTCTTCTCTCTCGCTCACCGTTCAGTGCAGCTCGGCCAGTGCTTCTTCGGGGCGTTGCTTCCTGTGCTGTCTTCTGTAATGGCTCTGTTGGCTGTATTTTTACTTTTTTTTTTTTTTACTTTTTTTTTCTTTTTCTTTTTTTTGGTTTGTTGGCTGTATTTTTATTTCTTTTTTACTTTTTTATTTATTTTTATTTTTTTTAGGTTTGTTGGCTGTATTTTTATTTCTTTTTTTTTTTACTTTTTTTCTTTTTTTTTTAGGTTTGTTGGCTGTTTTTATTTATTTATTTATTTATTTATTTATTTATTTTTTAGGTTTGTTGGCTGTATTTTTATTTCTTTATCTCCTTCGTATCACCCCATTTCATCGTTATTTCCTCTTCCATCTCATCACCACTATCTTTAACTTCTTCGTATTATCATCTATTTCCTCTCATCTCATCGTTATTCCCCTTTCCATCTTATCACAACTATCTTTATCTTTTCCGTATTATCATTCATTCCCCCCCCCCATCGTATCTTATCTTTGGCTGTATTTTTATTTCTTTTTTCTTTACTTTTTCTTTTTTTCTTTAGGTTTGTTGGATATATTTTTATTTCTTTTTCACTTTTTCTTTTTTTTTCTTTAGGTTTGTTGGCTGTATTTTTATTTTATTTTTTTTTTACTTTTTCTTTTTTTCTTTAGGTTTGTTGGCTGTATTTTTATTTCTTTTTTACCTTTTATTTTTCCTTTAGGTTTGTTGGCTGTATTTTTATTTCTTTTTTTTCCTTTACTTTTTTTCTTTATGACTACAGGTGGTTTAATACAAAATAAAAGTATTTAAGTATTTAAAGCAATATCAAAATATTTCCCAAATAAATTAGACATAAAAATTGCTTATTACTGTTTTTTGTAATACATCTGGTAATGATACTGTAAAGAAAAATGATAATTTACGCTATAATATTCATAGGATAATTGTGTTGCTGTTAATCATTTTCATTGGTATCATAATTCATTATTAGATTATTGTTATAATATTGTTTTTATGGTCAGTATTATCATGTTATCTTTGTTGCCATTATTGGTGTTATTGATATCAGTTATCAACACAGTTATCATCAACCATCATTACCATTATCATCATTATTGTTAGCATTCAGTTAATATCATTAATATAATTAATATCAATATTTTTATCCTTTTATTAAAGGTCGACCAAAAATTTCACTATTATCATGAGCATACATACTGTACGTGGGGGGGGGGGGGGATAGGCCAAGCGTACACTTTTTCGAATATGAAAAATAATGATCCGTCAGTGGGCAAATTTCGCGCCTCGTCGGTGTTGCTGGCAGGGTGGGCCGCTTTTCCGTAGAAACATTCCTGCCGTTTTCTAAATATGAGAGGATAAAGAAAACGGATATAAATGAGAAAATTGAACCATACACTATCATAAACAGATGGATATTAGAGTACATTAACAGTGGGTAAGGTCAGAGTCTGATGATTATAAGATTCCACGCATTACTTTCTTGTTATTTGCACTGTATAAAACAACATACATCAAGCGCATTATTAAGACAATAATGTACCTCTCAACAACAGAAAATGGACCCGCATCTCTTTACAGAAAACGTATTAGATGTATAACTATAGAAAATACGACACTGAACCTGTAAACTTCATTTATCCAAAACATACACGACTATTCATAGAGAGCGCGTTGCATGACTGAAGTTTTAAAGTCACTCAATGGAACTGTAACTCTGCCTTTGGTGATGCCCAGCTGGAAGACTCAGCTGAATTGACATCGGATGAAATTTAAGCCGTGATGACGTTCGGTCTGGTACATCATGTCAGTTCATATCTGGACGGTTTCAGCAATTTTTATGTTTGATTTATTTGAACATGGGGGATATTTCATTGATTTAAATACTTTTCTTTTTGCATCAAACCATCTGTAGTCATAAAAAAAATAATAATAACAAGTAAATAAAATACAGCTTAAGAAAAGAAAAGAAAAGAAAAAAAAAAAAAAATCCGTATGCTCTTTGTTTAGTCCTGTCATCAGACTTTTGATTTTAATACAGCGAAAGAGCAATAAAACAACATGGCATTGAATTCATGTATTTTTTCGTATAATCACAAAATAGGAATCCACATATACATGGAGAGATCTGGATCCATCATCATTTTTCGTACATTTTTTTTTTTTTTTTGGGGGGGGGGGTGCTCTAAAGTCTACGCTTTGTAGACTTGTGATAATGATGAAAATTATGGATGACCCCTTAATGATTATCATAAATTATCTATATACTTATTATCATTATTTGCATCATCGTTATTATTATCGTTATTATTGCTATTGTTATTTGTGTTGCTATCATTACTATCAATACTAGCATTATTATTATTATAATTATTACTATTGTTGATATTGCTATTATTATTGTCATCAGCATTTTTATATTTTTTATTAATATCATTATCTAGGTTATTATTATTATTAGCATTATTATCATTGTTATTTTCATATTTTGTATTAATATTATTATCTTTATTCTTATACCTATTAACATTATTTTTCATTAATATTGTTATGTATATTATCATAGCATTATTGTTATTGTTATTATTATTGTTATTATCATTACTATTGTTATCGTTACCATTATCATTGTTGTTATTATTATCATTATCGTTGTTATCATAATTATTATTATCGCTTTATTATCATCATTAGTGTTATTATCACTATTAATTCTGTTATCCTGATTATCTTTATCATCACGATTATCAATATGATCATTCTTATCATCATCCTCATTATTACTACTATAATTACTAATTGCCATTATTATCATTAGTGTTGTTATTGTTATCACTATTATCATGGTTATTCTAAGTACTAGTAGAAGTAGCAGTTGTACCAGTATCATTACTACTACCGCTAGTACTACTACTAATGATAATATTTTAAAAATATTATCATTATTGCGTTCATTATTAATTTCATTATCCCTACCATTACTATTCCTATCATTGTAATCATCATTTATATTATTATCATCACTGTTCTCATTGCCATAATCATTATCATTGATATTATTACTATTATTATTATTGTCGTTACAGTTATTGTTATCAATACCATTAAGATTGCCATTACTATGATAATTTTCATCATTATAATCATGATCATCACTACCATCATCATCATTATCATCATTTTTATAACCACTAGCCTTTCCATTATACTCATTGCCATAATCAGTATGATTAACTGCTTACGGATTTTTTAATTAAACTTTTGTTACCATGGCTATTCTTTACTTCATTATTCTCTTGTGTAACCATGATTTCTGTAATTATTTATTATAAAAAATGACAGTATTCGCTAATAAACTTTGATGATATTTTTACTAACAATAAAACATGTCAGCAGAATAAATTTAAATCACATTAGTCACCTGGTTGAAAATAAAAATAAACCACAGCTTAAATACCACGTCTTTTATTATCGATATAAATACTCTATGTACACCTACCACAGATTGGGATGCGTCCTATCTAACCACATAGGAACTACAGCCAACGACCTAGGTGCCAATACATCGTAATTGCTATATTAAAATCACCTGGTTTGATAGTCTTAACAGGAGTGAAATCGTGATATGAAATCCACTTGACAAGAAACCTGTGGCTGAGTCTTTAAACTTATACATTTATAGTCCACTTTTTTATATTTTGGGAAATACAGGGAATTTTCCTTATTGCGTCAGATAATAATCCATTATATGATACATTTTGTTATATGGTGTTTGCATCCATCCATTTATATATATATATATATATATATATATATATATATATATATATATATATATTATATATATATATATATATATGCATGTTCATCTGCAAACATACATATCCACACACAATCATGTATATGTATGGTTAACTTATACATTTATAATCCACATTTGTATATTTTATGAAATACAAGGGAATTCTCCTTATTGCGTCAGATAACAATCCATTATATAATACATTTTGTTATAATCTCTAGAGTTTTAACTGTAACGAAGACAAGATCAGATTCTCCACTCACCCGATCTTTTACGCGTTTTAAAAGACTGTTTATTGTTCCCGTCCTCGATGTATGTAACGTTTTCTATCCTCATTACTGCACGGAAGATTTCTCTTATTTATCTATTACTGTATAGAACATTTATGACATCTATTGCTTTCGTGAAATGTATATCATCGTATGTACAGTTTTCTGTATTTATCTTATTAATAATTGACACTGAGAGATTTCCGTTGTGAAAGTTTGGCAACATGGCATTTCCATTCGATTTCTCTGCTTGAATTCAAATCTGGATGAATATTCGCAAATGATCTGATTTACAAATAGATCGGGATAATGGTAAAGAGATGTGAATAAACTTAATGAACTTAAGCCTAAGCCCAACAGATGTAACCCTGTCGAACACGGGGAGAAAAATATATATATATTTGTGGATTTTCTGATATGTTCCATCGTTGTCTTAATTACGGGTTGTGTCCCAGAGAACATTTCCAACGACCATTTAGCTACACATTCGCACAAGGGTTATCTATGAACACAGAAGACGAGATAAATACATTCCGAAAATGATAAACACTTCTAATATTCTTTTTTCAAGACATGTATTCCAGAAAATCTTTCTAGATATGTATATATACGGTTTTTTTCTCTCTTTCTTGACACCGGTTCTCTGCCAGACAGATTCTAAAACCCTAATAGATACAGGCGATCGGAACACACTCGTCCCGACGGCTGGCCTCCAGACTGCCTAATGGCGGGCAAATCTTTCTTCTTCGGAGTCTAATCCCTCTCTGCCGCTTCTCATGTGCCTGCGACCGGGATGGGCTTCCAGGCATCGCACGGGGAAGGGAGGAGGGAAGAGGAAGAGGAGGAAGAGGAGGAAGAGGAGGAAGAGGGAGGCGAGGAGAAGGTGCAGGCACACCTGATGATCCACTCGACTGGGCGGGTCACGACCTCATACTCGCCGCTCGTCACCCAGTCGTACTGGATGTCGTCCGCCACGGTGAGGTCTTCGTGGGGGAGAGGGAGGTCGTACAGGACGTCGGCCGTGGTCGTCGGAGGCTGCTGTTGGTCGTAGTCGTGGCGGGGAAGAGGGGGGTCGTTCTCCTTTGCCATTTGTCGGTGGTCGTAGTTGTTGAAATTGTCATTGTTGTTGTAACCGTCGTAGTCCTGCTGCTGCCACGTCGCGGAGGTGGTCGTGGACGGCAGGTAGTTCTCCTCCTCTTCCTCCTGCAGCTCCTCCAGGCTGATGGTCGGGTCGTGCTCGTAATGGCCGCCCTCCGTGTCGTACCGGAAGTTCCTGCCGGCGTCGGGGTGGAAGTCGTCGCCGTTGCTGTTGTCGTTCAAGTCGCGCTGGTAGTAGTAGAAGCCGGCGGCGGGGTCGTACTTGTGGTGGTTGTACTGGTGGTGCGAGTAGCGGTAGCGGTCGTGGGTCCTCGGCTGGCCCTCGTCCATCATGTCGTAGACGCTGGAGGCGGCGCTGGTGGGGAAGAAGGGGCTCCACACGCTGCGGCGGCGGCGGCGGCGGCGGGGGCGGGGGAGGAGGCGAGGGGAGGCGAGGGGGAGGGAAGAGGAGGAGGAGGAGAGGGAGAGGGAGAGGGAGAAGGAAGGGCAGCAGCTGAGGAAGGAGAAGGCGAAGGGGAAGAAGGAACGGGTGAGGAAAGGAAGCAGGGAACGAAGTAGAAGAAGGAAGGGAAGCGGACGACGAAGGCGCCGACGGGGAGGACGACGAAGGAGACGGAGATCGAGTGCCGTTGCGGACGAAGACGGTCTGGAGGACGACCTGGAGCGAGCGGGGGTAGCGACGACCCCCTCCCGCCGTGCCCTTCGCGCCCCTGATCCCCTTGGAGACCTTGAGCGGGCACAGGAAGGGCACGTTGATCGTGGTGGCGGCGTGGACGGTGCAGCAGCGCCCCACGCACTCGCCGCACATCTTGGGGCGGTAGCGGCGCTCGCTGACGCACCAGCCGGAGCGGAGGCGGACGGGGACCACGTGGCGCTGCGTGGCCTTGCACTCGTGGCCGCGCTGCAGGGGGGGGGGGGGGGAGAAAGAGGGGGTGAGTGCAAAAACAACTTTATAAAAGATATTACAAAAATGAGATGCACTAAATTGATAAACTAAAAAATGAGGTTACATATATATATGTATGTATGTATATATATATATATATATATATATATATAATAGATAGATAGATAGATAGATAGATATAGATAGATAGATAGATAGATAGATGGATAGATAGATAGATAGATAGATAGATAGATAGATAGATAGATAGATAGATAGAGAGAGAGAGAGAGGGAGACAGAGAGAGAGAGAGAGAGAGAGAGAGAGAGACAGACAGACAGACAGACAGAGAGAGAATTAAATAAATAGATATAGATAGAGATAGGATTAGACAGAAAGATAGGCAGTGATGAATGGATAGATAAATTAAGTGATATACATACGTACATAAATTGCTACAGATTGACATATAGATATCGATACATCCATACACATTTACATACACAAATATCAGTATTTACATCTATGTCTATCTAAACTTACCCATCTATCTATCTATCTATCTATCTACTTATTCGTATATGAAAGAAAGGGCTGTGGTGGAAGGAGACAATTTTTCATCGCCATTTAGGACCACGGCGGAAGGAAGCCCAAAATAACCCTGCCAGTTCTATTTCATTTTACTTTTAATAGGGTTTGGGGCTTTCTCAAGGGATCTAGCACTGTAACTACGCTCCTTTACATATACATAGAGGTATGAATATGTTCGTGCAGCAACATACACACGCACAGACACATACACAACCTCAAACACACGCACAGACCCACACACACACACAGACACACACACACACGCACGCACACACATTCACACACGCACACGAACGGGAAACAGTGCTCACAAACAAAAAAATATAATAAAAAAGCCATTCTAAATCAACTGGATAAGAAATAACATCCCTAAAATGTAAAACAACTTCCTATGTAATCAACAACGATAAAACAATTATCACTCGCCACAAGTTAAAGCCAGAAAAAAGAGCAATAAAAATCATTTAACATTCTATTGACACGAAAAAACTATGAAACAATAAAAAAACACATAAACAAAACTACGCGAACTGCTGCCCCCTCAAGAGACAAGAAATTAAAATAAAGACAATAAAACACACACAACCCACCATAAACAAAAAATACAATAAAAAACACGAACAGAAAAACACAAACAACCCCATACCTAAAAAAAAAAACAAGTAAAAAATACATCAAAAACACCATCTAAAAGACGCCACAAGAAATACAAAAGTCCCCCCTACAGCCAGC
Source organism: Penaeus vannamei (assembly GCF_003789085.1). Classification (NCBI taxonomy): domain Eukaryota; kingdom Metazoa; phylum Arthropoda; class Malacostraca; order Decapoda; family Penaeidae; genus Penaeus; species Penaeus vannamei. The sequence goes on from NW_020870013.1 coordinate 12,322, forward strand.
CCTCCATACAAAAAATAAAATAAAATAAAGACAATAAAACACACAAACAAAAACAACACGAATTGCTACTCCCTCAAAATAAAAACACACACAATCCTCCAAAAACAAGAAAATAAATAAAAACACCAACAAAAAACACAAACAACCCCCTCCTCCTAAACAAACAAGTAAAAATACATTAAAAACCATCAAAAAGACGCCACAAGAAAATACAATAAGTCCCCCTACAGCCAGCCCTCCACACGAAAAAATAAAATAAAATAAATGCAATAAAACACACAAACAAATACAACACGAATTGCTACTCCCTCAAAATAAAAACACACACAACCCTCCAAAACAAGTAAAAAAACCCAAAAAACACAAACAACCCCTAAAATAAATAAAAAACACAACCCACCAAAAAATAAATAAATAGATTAAAACAACCCACAAAAGCACTAAAAAAACACAACAAACAACCCCCCTCCTCCTAAACAAACAAGTAAAAAATACATTAAAAACACCATCTAAAAGACGCCACAAGAAATACAAAAGTCCCCCCTACAACCAGCCCTCCACACGAAAAATAAAAGTAAAAACAATAAAACAATAAACACACACCAACCAAAAATAATAAATAAAAAAGTAAAAATGCAACAACAAACAACCCCCTTCCTCCTAAACAAACAAGTAAAAAATACATTAAAAACCATCAAAAAGACGCCACAAGAAAATACAAAAGTCCCCCCTACAGCCAGCCCTCCACACGAAAAATAAAATAAAATAAAAACAATAAAACACACACAACCACAAAAAAAAAAAAAAAAAAAAAAAAATAAATAAAAAAAAATAAAAATAAAAAAGCAACAAGAAACAACCCTTTCCTCCTAAACAAACAAGTAGTAAAAATACATTAAAAAACCATCAAAAGACGCCACAAAGAAAAATACAAAAAGTCCCCCTACAGCCAGCCCTCCATCCTCTACAGTCTCCCCGTCCATTAGCCCGAACACATCTCTTAAAGGTACTATGTTCATTAAGCAACAGGTAAGGGGAAATGGCTGCCATTACGTTGGGCGTTAGCGAAATTACTTCATATTTACTTAACGTTAAAAAGCGACTACGGTTAACAGCATGAAGGCATTACTGGGAATTCAATGGCAAGGGATGTAGTGTGATTATCGAATTACGAGAATTAAGTGATGTATGGTGGGCTTGATTCGTGTTAATGTTATTTGATGGCGCTGATCTGAATTGAGATTAAATGATTTTAAATGTTTTTTTTTTATCATCATCCGTCGTCATACTGATCGTCATCATCATCCCTCATTCTCTTTGCTGTCATTGTTGATATTATTATAATTTCTATCATTATTTTTATAATGATAATAATAAACAATAATGATTAATAATGATAATAATGATAATTATTGATAATTGCCATTACTGTTACTGTCATAATAATAACGGTGATAAGGATAGTAATGAAAATAAAATGATAGAAAATAAAAGTAACAATGATAATAATGATAATGATGATGATGATGAGGATGATGATGATGATGATGATGATGATAATGATAACAATAACAATGATAATAACGATGACATATTAATGATCATAAAATTAATAGTTTTGGTAGTAGTAATGATGATAATTATAATGATAATAATGATTATAACAATTACTATCATTATTATTATCTTTACCATCATCATTATTTTCATTACCATTATCATTACCATTAATGAATTATTATTTTTATTATTATTGTTATGATTATTATTTTCATTATTATCATTGTTCTTATTATTATTGTTATTATTATTATTATTGTTATTTTTAGCATTATAATTATTATCATCATTATCACTATTATTGTCATGATTATCATCGTCATTATTGAAGTTATAATTATAGTTATTATCATTTATTGTTGTAATCAGCATTCATTACATTATCATTATAATCATCCTTTTTATTGTCATTGTCATACAAATCCTCTTTATAATTTTTATATTCATAATCATTATCATTATTATCAGTATCATTATCATCACATGCTTATGATGATTATTATAATCATAATTATCCTTATTACTATTATCATTATTGTTATCATTATTATGAGTAGTAGTAGTATCATTATTATTATTGTTATTGTTATTATCATTATCATTGTTATCATCATTACTATTATTATTATGATTATTATTATCATCACTATTGTCTCTATAGCTGTTGTTGTTGCTGCTGTTATTGTCGTTATTATCATTGTTATGATAATTATTACCATTACCATTATTGTTATTATTATTATTATTATTATTATTATTATTATTATTATTATTATTACTATTATTATTATTATTATTATTATTATCATCATCATCATCATTATTATTACTACAATGATAATGATAATGATAATGATAATAATAAGGATGATGATGATAATGATAAAAATTATTGTTGATATATCGGTAAAGATTCGGTTTTACGTCACAAGCTCTTTCTCGCCCCAATGATAAAGATACTGATAATTATGATAATGATAATACTGATAATAATAATAATAATAATAATGATAATGATAATAATTATAATAATAATGATAATGATAATAATGATAATAATGATAATTATAATGATAATAACAACAATATTCATAATAATATTATTGAATATGATGATAA
>NW_020870013.1:27500-30000 GCF_003789085.1 Penaeus vannamei
ACAATTTGTTGATCGTTATTAAAGAGAGAGAGAGAGGGAGATAAACATGTTAACAAAAATCAAAGTTTTTAAGCTCTGAATTTCATGATTTGCCCTGTGATTTATGGCTACCTTGACGAGTGAAAATTTTACAGTTGACCCACGCGTGTTACCTTGGCCTCTACGCTTTAGCGGAGGCCACTCCATTCCTATTTATTCTGTAATTAGGCCTAATGGGCTAAACTCATGCAGATTGTTTTTTTGTTTTTTTTAAGAAAAAAAAATATTACTTTGAAGTTATTTATTTAGTTCCGCAGAAAGCGATTTCACAGCCTCGGTGCTTCAGCAAATGTCATCACATTTTCAGTGATCGTCATGTTATCATGCATTTGTATGTGCCACACCAGCACATTGCCATTGGTTATTCATCCAATGAAAACCCATATTTACATACAATGAAAGGTATTTATGAATATTATATGAACTGATGAGCGCAAATGAACGATGTCAACAAACGACTACCATTGTTGGCAAATGTTCATTTAAATTATTTGTTTGGTCAGGTTTTATTAATAATGAACGTGTTCATTTATGCATTAATATGAGTGTGTACCATATATACAACAATTTGAGTAATATAAAAGTATCTGTTTGACATCTTTTTACTGATATATTTATGTGCGACACAACGCCTATCTGAGATAACCTGGCGCCAGACACTCAAACACTTTACGGCGCCGAAGCTTACGGCCGAGTGCTCCCACGGCCCATGCGCAGAGCTTACAGTCTCAGGCGATTAACTTTTGCGGCTTATAATTAGTCAAGATTCCCGAAGAGCCAAAGAAACAGCAGATCCGATGCCGTAAGTGATTTGCAGCAAAACGGGTTTTAAGGCGGGGATACAGCGCCGGAAAAAAGCGTTTGTGTGTACGAAGCTTCAATCCGACCTAGGTCACCGTAGAACAGATGAGGCCTCCAGCGCGCTTAAGTTTGAGTGTCTTTCGAGCATTCGGCCCTGATTGGGAATATGCCCAGAAAACGTCCAAGACAAAATTTGGTAAGAATTTTCCGGCTCATACTCTTGTCAACTTTTATTCTTAGAATTGTCTGAGGACATTCGTGGATACCACTCTATGTCCTAAATTGATCGTGTGTTAACAGAGGGAGCATAAATCTTGGTGAAGGATATTCGTGTGTACGATGAAGAAAAAATCAATATCAAACATATTTAAACAATTCAAGAATATGCCAGTAAGGGAAATTACTTCAGCGATTTGGGTCGTGGTATGATTTTTGAAATATGGTTATAATGACTGATTTCCTGTTGTAATTTTTTTTTCTTGCTGGGTGTTGCATTCTAGAGTGTGGACGGGAAGCATTGTGAATAAAGGAAAAAATCCTTGTTTGCTGTCATTTAGCAACCAGCACCAGTACATTTCACAATTCGTAGTGGTGGGAGCAATATAACGAGATCTGAGCTTTTGGTGGTTTGGTAGGGAAGTCTTAGGTTTCTTCAATTTATGGGTACAGTTACTTTCTCTATGTATATAGCCCAACCTAATATACTATTAGGTTGGGCTATTATTTGTACTCTGCGTACATTAAATGTAATTGCTTTTATTCTCTGACCCTAGAGAGGCGTTTTCACCTGTGCTTCGAGAAATAGGTGTTACGAGGATGAACATCACAAGTCGTCGATTCTCTCTACGGTGAAGGGCTATTTCACGCTGTAATTTTTTCCTTAAACTTACAAAATATTTGTATGTGAAGGCAAATATTATTCAGGAGTATATCCAGATATATATTACATTTTAGTAATACATCAATGTAACTTGGTAAATTCAGTTCCAACTTTGAAATAATCCATAATCGATGATCGACCCTTGGCCATGAACAATGAACAAAAAAAAGCGCCGCGAGGGGAAGGCCGCAAAAGGGGGGCACTCGGAAACCATTCCGAAGTCAAGAGAGGGCGGTCGCCTGTGTGAAGGCAGGACCACAGCCGACATTGGCGGGGGTGCCACGGGGACTGGTTACCCCGGCGGCCCCCGGTCGGCTCGCGCCACGATGCCTATATCATGTGCACAAGGTCCCAAAGGCGTCTTCAAAATAATGTGCTGTGTGCTGCAGACAATTTACAACATCTGTGCCAGGATATACAGCATATTGATATTGAGATGTCTTGCGAGTTGGATTATATTTTCATCAATTCATAAGCACCCAAACGTAAAAAAATGCAACCTTGTCAGATGTACAGTGATTATACTTAATGTCTTCAAAATACAGTTGTGATTCCTTGATGAGTGTTTCTTTGATAAACTATTGCAACAAAAGCATTTCTTCATTTTGCTTTTGTATAAGGTACCTTTCTGAATATTGAAAGACGAGGAGTCCTTCTGAGTAAAATCTGTTTAACCAAGAAGAAAAATGATAATAATAATAAAGAGGAAGAAAAAAAAAAAAAATAGAACAGCTGAAGTACATTGATATTTTACTATGTTTATACTTTCCATGTACCCTT
>NW_020870013.1:32500-37500 GCF_003789085.1 Penaeus vannamei
GTATATAGAGAGAGGCCGTAGTCGAGCTGCATTTCTTTTTCTGGATTTACCATTGTGTGCACGGTGATGAACGGAGGATCGAGGCTTCTTATTGTAAAATAATGTGTACACCAGCAGTATATGCAGGTTCTGTTATATTTTTTTCTTTTATGCATTTCGTCCACGTTACTATATTAAATATTAGCTTATATGTATTTGTTTAATTTTCTTTTATTATATTCTTAGTTTAGCAAGTTGTGCCCAGGCTCCTCTTTTCCACACGCGGAAGTGTTAACGGTTTATTGTGAAACCCGTTGTGGACTTGAAGTAACACTAGGGATGCTTGCGTACTATGAATATTAAAGACGGCAGTATTTATCCCAGACCCACCGTGCCTTCGGAGAGTGCTTACCGCTTGGCCCGCTCCTTCGGCACGGGTGACTAAATAATTATAAATAATATCTTCCCACAGTGGGCAAACTTTGATAATCACTACAATGTCGCCTCACCAGAGATCTTGCCCTTCTTGCCCTGAATGGTGGCCCACGTTCAAACAACCTGGACATAGGAAAGGGGGGGGAGGGGGATCTGAATTCGCTAGGCAAAGCAAGAGTGAGTGTTCTGCTATGTTTCAATCCCATCCTATCAAGGATAGCATCCCTGCCTCCCCCCCCCCCCTCTCTCACACGCACACACTGTGTGTAATATTTGTGGGTGTGCATAATGTATCGTCTCAAATAGCGCCTCTTGAACTACCAAACACTGACAAATGGTTTTGGCCACAAAACTTCGAGGGTGATGCTGTGTAAAGGTATAGGTATCGATTCCCTTGTTTCCTTTTTTATTACGTTTGGGTACCGTCTACGAACCACGACCTCCAGTCGTGTTCATGAATCACATAACACGGTTTGGTTAGGGTCAGTTTGGGTGTGATGGTCACTTGTCTCCGCCCCTCACAATAATATACTTATAAAGTCTTTTTTATTGATCATGTCAATCATATACATATAAAAAAGGATTTATATTAAATCAGTTTAAAGTTTGAGATACAAATTTCCCCGGTCACGCTTGCTCACTCACCCCGCGGACGGCCGAGTCTAGCTTCACTCTACCCAAGGCTAGGGGAAGATTCCCTCAGCCTTGACTCTTACCTATTCTTACGCCTTTATTTGTCGTTCCAACAGCTTGTGTCCAACACGGCGTCGGTGTTTCTCCTCCAAACTATTCAAGAAACCCATTATTTTCGATATCCTATTCAATCCTTTACACGTCCATTTCTTTATTTTTGGTAGTGAAATAATCGTAATTTGGAAAATATAATGGCGTATGAAATATTGGCATGACTATTATTCTATTTTCCAAATAACATATCGAGTTTACTATTATCTAAATAGCGGATCCAGGTGATATAAGACGGAGGAGAGTGAGAGAGAGAGAGAGCAGCTGCTTAGGATAATGCAAAGCCATATATTAATACACGGTTCTGGGATAATGCAAATGAAGGATTTTCCGTCTGACGAATATTAATATGAAAAGTCGGTTCCAACAACGTCTAAGAATTTTTATGAAGAGAATATGAATAGGAATTCAAATAAAACTGTGTTAAGATTTCATGATAATTATTTTCGAAATGATATACGATAACGTTTCTTAAGGCAGGTCCAAAATATTCATCAAATCAACAAGCAACATGAGCAAAAGCGATCCCTCACTCTCTCTCCATATATATTTCAATCATGATTGCAATTCTTTGCCTGACTGCATAATTTCCCTCCTCCTTACATCCGAACTATGTCTGTCCTGGCAGTTTGAACGTGGGCCTCCTTTCAGGGGAAGAAAGGCATGATCTCTCTGTGCCATGTCTGGAGAGGCGACATCAATTTTGTTGTTGGGTGTACATATATATATATATATATATATATATATATATATATATATATATATATATATATATATGTGTGTGTGTGTGTGTGTGTGTGTGTGTGTGTGTGTGTGTGTGTGTGTGTGTGTGTGTGAATGTATATGTAAATACGTTCATATACGTTAATTTATGTATATATATTATATATATATATATATATATATAATAATTTACTATATAAACATATATATATATATAATTTACTATATAAACATATATATATATATATATATATATATATTATATATATATATATATATATAGCATACAGCATAGTCCTGCAATCATAATGTAGCATTACAAGCTCAACACCACGTGAGTGTTTTCCTCGTGGGGTGTGTCCATTGTGGGGAGTGTGTGTCTCTGTGTGTGAGTTGGTCACACTTCGCCCCATAACACGGCACGCCGTCGTTACGACACGGGTCAGGGTACTTAAACTAACTCGACTTTGACCCAGCCTCAGCGAGCCTGCCCGTCTTGCTACCCGTCGCCGGCCGTACCGCCTCGTTGGCGTGTAGGCCGGGCACCGGTATGGCAATAGATTGGTATCCGCCATAGACTGGTGTCAATCATCTCTTTAAGGAGCTTTTGGGTGTGGGTGTGAGTGCCCACAGGTATGGCTGGTGTGCTGGAGATCGCCGGGAGATCCGGGACGGCTCACCGTCGGCTAAGGCCTGGGTAGGCCTAGTTGCCGCTTGCTGTGTCTTGCTCGCCTGGAGGATCGTGAGTGATGAACTCGGCCTGGGTGCGGAAGCTTAAGTAGGTCTGAGCTGTGTAAGCTACCTGGGAACGAGGGGAGCCTGTGGTCCAATAGGCGAGCCGTGAGGTGTCAGTGGTCAACCAATCAGGTCTCGGTATGCGTCGTCGAGAAGCTGCTGATGGTGAGGGCGAGAGGACAGGCTGTGGACCTGGACCCAACCTGGGGGAAGTATGCTGCGCTGCAGGTTGCAGGGGTCGGCTACACCGGCACCAAGAACCGTACTGCGTTCCTCTCATACTAGTGTTCTTAAATAAAAGTGTACAGCCACATGTTTACCATTACTGCCCACCAGTAATTCATTCGTTCATATAGGAGGTTAAAACCTCTATATCCGGTGGCAGGGTGATAGTTTCAACCCTTTGGCTTTAAACACAAACTCATCTCTGAAGAAAATATCCACTCAACCAAACCATCGCGATATGAAATCTCTAAAAAACCACGTAAGTACACATTATGGACTAAACTTTTCTCTTTCCTTTCTTCTTCCCCCATACATATGTTAAGCAAATCCGTTTTACGTTAAGTTTTGTTGGTTGAAAGTGATAACGGTGATAATTAAAATCTTTACAGTAACAGGGTATGGCAACTCACATTCTGTCAATCATCTGGACCTGAGGTTATGTACTCAGGACAAATGTGAGAACATCTCTAGTCACAAACATTATTACTGTTCATTGATTAATTCATTTTCTTGCATTTGGAGATTTATATTATTTCAACTGCAATGGATTCAATTTTGATCGTGATTTTCTCTCAAACTGAGAATTTTCTCTTTGTGATTCACAATTACTCACGAGTTCTGTATACTCCTTCCTTTTCTTGTACGAATTTCGTTAATTGATTGTTGAATTTCACTCGTTTTGGACTCTTGTTTCATTTTATTCTTTTACTAATTTCATTATTCGCACTTCACAACGACATATTTATTTCTCTTTAGCAAACAGTAACCCCCCCCCCCTCGCCCTCTTGCACTTATGTCACGGGTTAGGAGGAAATTGTTATATATGCCTTCATAGTAGTTTCGTGACATTCTCTTGGCGCGAGAATTTAGCTTGACTGCAAATATTTGTAAATTCAATATATGAATATAGCTTTAGGATCTTCCCCTTTCATTGTGCCAAAATGCATGGGGTTTCATAATGTCTAATAGATAGATCTACGCACCGACGTTTAAGAGTAGTTATAGTGAAACCGAAGCATAACTCTTTCGTTTGTCATATTGAGTCGGTGTGAGCCCGTATTAATGACTGATTATAAAGGTAGGACTAGGATTAAGCTACAGTAACGATCTGCATAGTAATCACACTCTTCTCACTTTTCTTTACCTATTGCATGTCCAGGAAATTCTGATAATCTTGTGATTCGTGGCTAGATTACGTGTGCGCCCATTCACCGAGTATAGAGTAAAGACTAATGATAGAAATTTGAGTTCAGGTAATTTGCGTAAGCGAGAAATGATTGTAGCATATCCAGAATTACGATAAATACAATTGGGATAGCGTTAAGACATTTCTGAACTGGGATGCTTGCATGGTGGAAGCTTCCAAAGGTTTTCATGTCACCATTCATAATTGCGTACGTTAAGTTGCATATCATCTAATGTTGAATTCAATGTGGTAGTTGAAATAATGTTGTATTAACTTATCATTGATTATAACATTTAACATGAACATTACTATTCGTGTTTGTGGTTCATTTTCGTGTGAGCTCTCTCTCTTCATGCTATTCACACTAATACTTACATACATACACATCCATGCAGACAACAGACAGTGTAAATATATACAACCTTATAGGATTTGTTGTGTCATAATTGCAGGTTATCTCTTTTATCGCGATGCTGCCACTGTGATGAGTTAGAGCATAACAAGCAATCATTACACACACTCTTCCACACAGTCAACAGACACTGTAAATATATACAAATCTTAATTTATGGGATTTGTTGTGTTGTAGTTACAGGATTTTCTTTTGCCTTTGGCATTGCCAATTGTGATACGTGAGGATGAAACACAATACATATTTTTTCTTCTTTATGAAATGACAATCGGTTCAAGTATATCTTCGCGGATTGCCGATGTCATTTCCCTTATCTAATCTCATATCTTTCTGAGATGGTTTGTAGTTCAAGAAGGTCCGTGAGGATCGCTACTCTCCTCTCCCTCACTTATTTTCTTCTTGAAAAATACAAAAAAAAAAAAAAAAATAATAATAATAAAACACATTAAAAACCAATTTAGCATAAAAACATCTAGTAGCACTTTAACATCCTCCCTCTGTTGTCTCTTTTTCTCTTACTATCTTGGCCCTTACGTCTATGATCTGGTTTCATAATGTATA
>NW_020870013.1:59642-62142 GCF_003789085.1 Penaeus vannamei
TTGGAAGAGAGAGATGAAAGGGGGGAAGGGGGAAGGAGGAAGGAGGAAGGGAGGTCGAGGAAGGAAGGGAAGGAGAGGGAGGGAAGATGAAGGGGGAGGGAGAGAAAGGGAGGGAAGGGAGGATGAAGCAGGAGGGGAAGATAGAGAAGAAGGGAGAGGAAGGGGAGGAGGAGAGGGAGGAAGATAGAAGATAGATAGATAGACAGACATATAGAGATTCATCTTTCCCCTTCGCTGTTTTCTTCTACCCCTTTTCCTCCTCCTCCCTTGCCTTTCCTCTCTTCTTTCCCACTCCCCATATCCCCACTTCCCCACTTTCCTTCTCCCTCCCTTTCTTCCTCTCTTCCATCCCACCCCTTCCCTTCCCCTTCCCTCCCCTCCCTCTCCTCCCTTCCTCCCCTCCGCCCACCAAACCCCCTTTCCTCCCCCCCTACCAAACCCACAACCCTCCCCCTCCCACCCTCCCCCCATCAACTGCCGGTCAAATAACCCTCCGTAGCCGGCAGAGTATGAAAGATCAAACAGTGCCATTACCAGATGGGCGAAAATCCCCTGCGTCCTCGCTTATGACACTTTATGGCTGCCATGAAAGGCTGTTAAAGGTCCCGGATGTCTTGGTTCATGCGGAGGAAGGCTTTGGGCCCGAGAGAGAGACGGGGGGGGGGTGGGTGGGGTCAGGGGAAGGGGGGGGAAGGCGAAGGAGTAAGGGAAATCATGAGGATTTTGGGAGTCTGTGGCTTCCTACTTTTTCTTTTTTTCTTTTATCTATTTTCTTTCTATTTTCCTTTTTTGGGTTATTTCATATTTATTTCTTTTGTTTTATTTTAGTTTTGTTCTTTCTTTTTAAATGCGACTGCTATTATTTCTATTATCGTTATTGTTATTACAATTGTTTTCGTGAGGATTACTTGAGTGTGTTTTTAATTTTTTCCTTTATTGTTTTTAAAAGAATATATGTTTTTTCCGGGATGACTGTTAGTACATTTTTTTTCTTTTTTTCTTTTTTTTTCTTTTCTTTTTTTACGAGGATTTCAGACCATGTCGTACTTGCTGTTCTTGGAGGAGGGAGGGGGGGGTAATAGTGGGGGGCTCTCCTACGATTGCTATTACTATCAAGTTTATTTCTTTTTCTTGTAAGCATTTCGGGACGTGTGCTACTTACTGTATTTTTGTTATTTTTTTCGTTTTTTTTATTTTTTTTGGGGGTGGGGGGGGGGGAAGGCAGGGGGTTGAAGGGGTTAAGAATGGGTGGAATGTTATTACTATTTATTTATTATTTTGTTTATGGTGCTTACTATAGTCTTTCCTCTTCTTTTTTCTTCTTCATTTTCTTTCTCTCCTTTCTTTTCTTACTTCTTCTTTCCTTCTTCATCTTCTTCTTCTCCTTCTATCTCTCCTTTTCTTCTTCTTCTGCTGCTGCTGCTGCTGTTTCTTCCTTTTTATTTTTCATCTTCCTTTTTTTTTCTTCTTCTTCTTCTTCTTCCTTTCCTTCCTTATTATTCTTTCTTTTTCATCTTCTGCTGTTTTTTCATATTTTCTTCATTTCTTCTTCTTCTTCTTCCTCTTCTCCTTCTTTTCCTTTTCTTCTTCTCCTCCTCCTCCTTTTTTCTTCTTTTTCATCTCCTCCTGCTCCTCCACCTCCTTCTTTTCTTCTTCTTCCTCCCTCCTTCTTCTCCTCCTCCTCCTCCTCCTCCTCCTCCTCCTCCTCCTTCTCCTCCTCCTCCTCCTCCTCCTTCTCCCTTTTCGTCTTCTTCCTCCTCCTCTCCCTTCTCTTAATCTGCTGTTATTGCTATTAACGATTCCTCTCTTGTAAGGGAGGGAGGGGGGGAGGGGGGGCAGATGGTCACTCAAGGGGAGAAAGGGAGAGAAATTATCCCTTATTCCCGATTATCTCCCCTTCTCTTTTACCCTCTTTTTCTCTCTTCCTTTTAATCTTTTCTCTTCTGTTTCGTCTGTTTCTTGCTTTATGTTTTTCCTTCTAACTTTTTTTTCGCTTTTCTTATTTCCTGTTATCTGATTTCCTCGTTTTTTTTCTTCATTCTGTTCTGCTATCTCCTTCTATCTCTTCTTTCCTTATCCTTCGTATCCGTTTTCGTCTCTCCTCCTCATTCTCCTCCTCCTTTTCCTCTTTCTTATTCTCATTCCTATCTCTCTTACTCCCTTCCCTTCACCCTCTGCTTCTTCCTAACTCCTCAGCCTTTTCTTTCTTCCTCCTTCCCCTCCCCTTCCTTCCTCCTTCCTGCTCCTCTTCTTTCTTCTTGCTAGTCCTTCCCCATCCTCCTATTCCTTTCCCTCCTCTTCTTCTTCCTCTTCCTTCCTCCCAATTTTTCATCCTCTTCCTTCTTTTTAATCCTTCCCTCTCCACCCGCTACTTTCTTCTTTCCTCCTAATTCTTCTTCCTCCTCCTTCTCCCTCCCTCCCTCCTCTTTTTTACTCCTAATTCTTCTTCCTCCTCTCTCTCCTCCTGATCCTCCTCTTCCTTCCTCCTAATTCTTCTTCT
>NW_020870013.1:67142-74642 GCF_003789085.1 Penaeus vannamei
GCATATTATATATATTTATATTCTACATATCCATTCATATATGTGCATACATATTTAATGAAAGCGAAATCATGTGACGTCATTCAATATATTCCATCGCATGCCATTTGCTTTGAAAATGAATAGATAATTCGAGTTGCAATAATAATACTGATGTTGTTCAATTTAACTTTTAAATTTCTGATGAGTATTAACGAAATGATACGGAGTTGCAACACTGCGAAAAAGAGGCTAATGTCTTTGTTTATTACGGTTGTTTTTGATTTTGTTTTTGTTTTTAATCTTTGGTATAGGACTGACCTATTCCTATTGTTTGATGTTTTTTATATATTTTTTTCGTTTTGTTTTGTCTTTTTTGTGTTTTATTTGTTATTTTCCTTATTTCTTTACTCCCCAGGCCCCCCTCTTTTACATACATGCATACATACATAGTTACATACATACATACATAATGTAGACATACATACATACACTCACACACACACACACACACACACACACACACACACACACACACACACACACACACACACACACACACACACACACACACACACACACACACCACACACACACACCACACACAACACACACACACACACACACACACACACACACACACACACACACACACACACACACACACACAACACACACACCACAACACACACACACACTACGTACACAATCACACACACACACTTATGTACACAATCACACACACACACTTACGTACACAATCACACACACACACTTACGTACACAATCACACACACACACACGTACACAATCACACACACACACTTACGTACACAATCACACACACACACTTACGTACACAATCACACACAACACTTACGTACACAATCACACACACACACTTACGTACACAATCACACACACACACTTACGCACACAATCACACACACACACACGCACACGCACAACATGTCTGTATATATATGCACATACATTGTAGTGGCCGACATCCCGTTCTTGGTCGAGACCTTGATTGATGACTCTCACTTCCGGTTCAGTCTGGGCGTCGCTTCTAGATACAAAGACCATCTTCTTTTTGCGACCATTCTCTCTCTTTCCTCTCTTCCTCCTTCGTTGGTATTTCTCTTCTTCGTTTTTTGTTCTTCATCTATCTGTTCCTTTTCCTTCTTGTCTCTCTCTCACTGGATCGTCTTTTTTATTTTTACTATTCTCTTTTTTCTTTTCTCTGCTCTCTCTCTCTCTCTCTCTCTCTCTCTCTCTCTCTCTCTCTCTCTCTCTCTCTCTCTCTCTCTCTCTCTCTCTCTCTCTCCTCTCTTCTCTCTCTTTTCTTTCTCTTTCTCTTCTCCCCCTCCTTCCACCCCCCCTCCCTCTTCTTTCTCTTCTCTCCCGCTGCATGATCTTGCTTTGGTCTATTTTTCTCTCTCTGTTGTTTCTGTATTTCTCTCTTCCTTCTCTCTTCTCTTTTCTTTTTCCTTCTTTACCCTTTGGCTTTTTCTTATTTGTTGACACGCATGCCTAACCCCCTAAAAATAAAAATGAATAAAGAGATTAATAAAATATAAGTGAAATGATGCTTAAACTAAACGACTCTCTCTCTCTCCCTCTCTCTCTCTCTCTCTCTCTCTCTCTCTCTCTCTCTCTCTCTCTCTCTCTCTCTCTTCTCTCTCTCTCTCTCTCTTCTTTTCTTTCTCTCTCTCTCTCTCTCTTTCTTCTCTCTCTCTCTCCTCTCTTCTCTTTCTTCTCTTCCCCCCCCCCCTCTCTCTTCTCTCTCTCTCTCTCTCTCTCTCTCTCTCTCTCTCTCTCTCTCTCTCTCCTCTCTCTCTCTCTCTCTCTCTCTCTCTCTCTCGCTCTTCGCCTCTCTCTCTCTTTCTCTCTCTCTCCACCCCCTATTCTCTCTCTTTGTCTCTCTTTCTTTTTCTCTCTCTCCCTTTTCCATCAAGTTACGCATTTAAGTGGAGACAGTGTAAGAGAGGAGAGAAAGATAGACAGAAAATTTGCAGTGTGAAGGAATGATTCTAAAAATATCATGTCTCTCTCTTTTAATTTTTCCTTCTTTTTTTCTTACCTGTTGAAGCCTCGAGCAAGCAGATAAAGGAAATTAAAGGTTAGGATAAAAAAGAAAAAAAAACATTATATATGTGATATATATATATATATATATATATATATATATATATATATATATTATATATATATATTATATATATGTATGTGTGTGTGTGGTGTGTGTGAAGATATATAAATATATATATATATATATATATATATATATAATTATATATATATATATTATATATATAATATATATTATATATATATGATATATATATGTATTATATTTATATATATTCCTTGTTGCATCATTGCGTTTCTGTATTCAGATTTTGTCTTTCTTTTTTGTATGCTCTATCTTTTGTCGTTTTGTTTTATTATTACTATTACTACTTTTAAATTATCTTCGTCATTGTCAATCAGTAATTATCGTTTGTTTTGAAATTGTATTTTTTTTCTATATCAATTGCTCTACATTTACAAATTCTTCCCTGTCATCCTATCTAAAATCCTTATTATTGTTTTCTTATTATTTCCTTCTTTTTTTTTTCTTCCTATTTTTTATAAAATTCTTTTTTGTTTGTTTTTTTTCTTCTTTTCTCCTTTAATCGCCCTATTGCCTCTTACGACCCCCCTTTTGCGAGGGACAAATAATTTTCAGCGACATATTCATGTGGAATTTCGAGCTGGAAACTGCGCTTACTGAATTGTTGGGCCAATGTCGACGTAGGAAAAATGATTAATATTGAG
Source organism: Penaeus vannamei (assembly GCF_003789085.1). Taxonomy (NCBI): domain Eukaryota; kingdom Metazoa; phylum Arthropoda; class Malacostraca; order Decapoda; family Penaeidae; genus Penaeus; species Penaeus vannamei. The sequence continues at coordinate 69,945 of NW_020870013.1, forward strand.
TATTGGTGAAGGGTGTGAAAATGGAGGGTATGAGAGGAGGGGGAAGGAGGAGAGGCAGCGAGATTATGAGAGGGAGACGGAAGATGGGGTGGGGGGCGGATGGGGAAGAGAGAGAGCGGCGTGAGGGAGGAGGATGGAAGACGGCGGGAAGAATCAGTAGGGAAGAAGGGAAGGAGGGGAGGCCGGAGTTGATACGTATGGAACGAGGAGGGGATGAGGGGTTGTAGAGTGGGAGGATAAGGGAGTGATGAGGAAAAGCGTGGATTGCGGTAGAAGGCGGTGAGGAGCGGCAAGTGAGAAGAGAGGGCATGATGAGGAGAACGGAGGGTAAGGAATTAAAAAGAAAAAATGTCACGCTGGTGGTAAGGGGAAAGAGAGAGGAATGGGAGTCGGTAGGAATGAGGACAAGAGAGGCAGAGGGAAAGAGAGACATGAAGTCTAGATTGGAGGCATGGGAGAAAGGAAGAGCGAACAGCATATGGGGGATGGAAAGAGGGTAAGCGAAGAATGAAAAGTGGAAGGCAGGGATTTCACTTAAGTGGGAAAATTTAAAGAGAGACGGGGGGACGAGTTAGCAGGCAAGCGGGAGGAAAGGAGGAAGCGATGGTTGAGTAAAGGAGGAAGTGAAATGAGGAGACGAGAGAGAGGGATAGTTAGAGCAGAGAGCGGCATAGAGATAGAGATTAGGAGACTGAGAGACGAGAGAGCGATTTAGAGAGAGGGACGAAGAGGACTGAGCAGAGAGCATCGCAGATCTCGGAGACGCGAGCAGAGAGAGAGGGAGAGAGAGAGAGACGAGTGACGAGAGATCGAGACAGATGAGAGAGGATGAGAGAGACGAGCAGAGAATAAGAGCTTGAGAGGGAGGAGAGAGGATAAAGAGGAATGAGAGAGAGTGAGCACGAGAGAGCAGAGAGAGAGCAAAGAGAAAGAGAAAGTGAAGGAGAGAAGGAGAAAGAGAAAGAGAAAGAGGAAAAGAAATAGAGAAAAAGAAAAGAGAAAATAGAGAATCATCTCTTTCGATTACATTTTCTCCATCCCATCCTTTCTCTCCCTCTCTTCTTTCCATCTCCCCTCTCCCCCTTCTCCGTCACCCCCCACCCTCTCTCCTCTTTGTGCCACGGACCAACAGCTAGCCATCGAGCCTACAAACCCAGAATATGTATTGAATATATGCAAACGGATATATGTATATATGTATATGTTTACTCAAGGGAATATATTTCATTGGTATTCAAGAGGATTTAGATTCTGTGAGAAATTAATAAAGCTATATTATGAAATATATTTTTAGAATTATCATTTGCTCAGACTTTTGGCCTTCGGCTTTGAGGAAACGAGTCTTTGTTTTGTTTACTTTATAACTGTTTTTTGACTCTTATTTATTTATTTGTTTATTTGTTTTATTGTTATTATTTTTAAAGCCCATTCTCTCCCTCTTTTCTCTCCTGTCTCCTCTTCTCTCACTCTCTCTCCCGTTATTTTCTCCTCTCCCTTCCCTCTTTCTCTCCTCTTCTTTATTTTTCTTTGTTTCTGTCTCCTTCCACTTTTTTTCCGTCTCCTCACATCCGACATTTCGTTCTTTCTCCATTTCCCCTCCTTTCCCCTCTTCCCTCTCCTTTTCTCTCATCATTTTCCCTCTCCTTTCCCCATCTCTCGTTTCCCCTCTCCCTTTCTCTCCTCATCCTCCCCTCCCCCTCTCCCCCTTTCTCCTCCCCTTCCCCTCTCCCCCTCTCTCCTCATCCTTCCCTCACCCTCTCCCCTCTCTCCTCATCCTCTCTCTCTCTCTCTTCATCCTCCCCCTCACCCTCTCCCCTCTCTCATCCTCTCCTCCTCCTCTCTATCCCTCCCCCCCACCCTCTCCCTCTCCCCTCCCCCTCTCCCCCTCCCTCTTCATCCTCCCCCTCACCCTCTCCCTCTCTTATCCTCCCCCCCTCTCCCCTCTCCCCTCTCTCTCCTCATCCTCCCCTCTTCTCCATCCCTACCATCTTCCAACAGGCTTTGAGAACCTAACGTGTGTGTGAGGTGTTTTTACAAGCGCTGTAACGTGGATAAAGGAAATCCAATAATCCATGGCTGTAGGCGGGGTGGTAAAGAGGATAAAGGAGAAGGGGGGGGAGGGGAAGGGGGGGTGGGGAGGATGGCGGGGGCGGGGGGTGGGTAAGGGGGTAACATTAGGGGAAGGCGAGGAGGGGTAGGAAATTGTGGGAGGGGGGGGCGAAGAATTTTTCTCTGGATTTTAATTTATTTTTAGTTTGTTTTTGTTTGGGTGTGGGTGTGTGTTGGTTTTTTTTTTCACTGTCCGTCTGTCTGTCTGTTTTGTTCTGTCTGTCGTCTCGTTGTCTATCTCTATCTCTTCTCTCCCTCTCCTCTCCCTCTTATCTCTCCCCCCCCCCCCCCCCCCTCTCTCTCTCTCTCTCTCTCTCTCTCTCTCTCTCTCTCTCTCTCTCTCTCTCTCTCTCTCTCTCTCTCTCTCTCCTCTCCTTCCTCCCTCCCTCCCCTCCCTCTCCTCTCTCCGTTCCTCTCTTTCTCTGTCTCTTTTTTTTTTCTCTCTATACAGAATGGCCTGAAACAAAACAAACGAAAGAAGAAATACATAGAAAAATCGATAAAAGAAAAAGAAAAAAGAGAAAAGAGTAACAATAAAAAAAAAATCCCCAAACAGTAAAAAGGTGGAAAGATATTTCGAGATATTTATTTTTTTTACCCCCCTTCCCCTCCCCCCCTCCCCCCCTAAAAAAACGTTTGAATATTGACGAGAAATTTTGACTCGACGAAAGAAAAAAGGCCGCGCGTTGCCTCCAGACATGACAGTCAGCGCGGGGATGGGATTTCTGTGCTCTTTCGCTTTCCTCTCTTTCTCCTCTCTTTCGCTTTTCTCCCTTTCTCCTCTCTTTCGGTTTCTCGTTTCCTCATCTCTTTCGCTTTCTCGTTTTCTCCTCTCTTTCGCTTTCTCGTTTTCTCCTTTCTTTCGCTTTTCTCGTTTTCTCCTCTCTTTCGCTTTCTCGTTTTCTCTCCTTCTTTTCGGTTTTCCCCTTCTCCTCTCTTTCGCTTTCTCTTTCGCTCCCCAAACAGTAAAAAGGGGGAAGATATTTTCGATATTTATTTTTTTTACCCCCCCCCAACCTCCCCCCCCTAAAAAAAAAACGGTTTGTTGAATATTGACGAGAAATTTTGACTCGACGAAAGAAAGGCGCGTTGCCTCAGACATGACAGTCAGCGCGGGATGTGGTTTGTCTCTTTCGCTTTCCTCTCTTTCTCCTCTCTTTCGTTTTCTCGTTTTCTCCTCTCTTTCGCTTTCTCGTTTCTCTCTCTTTCGCTTTCTCGTTTTCTCCTCTCTTTCGCTTTCTCGTTTTCTCTTCTCTTTCGCTTTCTCGTTTTCTTACATTTCGCTTTCTTGTTGGGTCGCTCGATGTCTCTCTCTCTCTCTCTCTCTCTCTCTCTCTCTCTCTCTCTCTCTCCTTCTCTCTCTTCTCTCTCTCTCTCTCTTCTCTCTCTCTCTCTCTCTCCCTCCCTCCCTCCCTTTGCCCCTTTCTTTTATCTTACTCCCTTCCCTTCCTCCCTCCTTTTATCTTCCTTTTCTCCCTTCGTTCCTCCTTTCCTCTCCCCCTCCTTCCGCCATCCTTCCCCAAATTTTTAACTCCCCCCTTTTTTAAAACTCCTTCCTCCCTCCTCTCCCCTTTTAGACACCCCCCACCTCCCTCCTCCTTCCTCCCTTCCTCCCCCCTCTTTAAAACTCCCCTCCCACCTCATTCCCTTCCCCACTCCGTTTTTTAACCCCCTTCCTCCCCCTCTTCCTCCCCTACCCCCTCCTCCCCTCCCTCCCTTTTTAAAACTACCCCCCCCCCCATTCCTACCTCCTCCCTCCCCACCCTCCCCCCTTTTTTTCCCCCCTCAACCTCAAAAGATTAGATATTGCCATTTGTCAAGCCGGCGAGCGAGAGAGATTGCCAAGTCTCCGTCCCCGCGACTTGCCAAGCTGGACCAAAACGGCCTCTGAGTTACGAGATAAGGAAGCGAGTCCAGAGGGAGATTTGGGGAGGGATGGGTAGGGTGGATGGGTAAGTGGATAGGGGATGGGTAGGTGGTAAGGGGGTAGGGGATAGGTGAAGTGGGTAGGGAGATGGGTAGGTGGGTAAGTGGATAGGGGCATAGGTAGGTGGGTAAGTGGATAGGGGATAGGTAGGTAAGTGGATAGGGAGATGGGTAGGGTGGATGGGTAAGTGGATAGGGGGATGGGTAAGTGGGATAGGGATAGGTGGGTAAGTGGATAGGGAGATGGGTAGGTGGGTAAGGGGATAAGGGCATATGTAAGTGGGTAGATAGTGTATCGGTGGATAGGGGGATGGGTAGGTGGGTAAGGGGATAGGGGGATAGGTAGGTGGGTGGATAGGTGGATAGGGGGATGGGTGAGTGGATAGGGGAATGGGTAGGTGGGTAAGGGTAGGTGGATAAGTCGATGGGTAAGTGGATAGGTAGATGGGTAGGTAGGTGAATATGTGGATAAGGGGATGGATAGATGGGTAGGTGGGTGGGTAAGTGGATCAAGGAATGGATGGATAGGTAGGTGGGCAGATAGGTGGATAACTAGGTGGATAGATTGATAAGTAAGTGGATAGGGTAGATGGATTGATGGATGGTAGATAGGTGAATGAATAGGTGGATAGGAGAATGGATGAACTGATGGATAAATGGATA
>NW_020870013.1:89642-92142 GCF_003789085.1 Penaeus vannamei
CAGTGTGTATGTATCTACGTGTGAAGGAGAGAGAGAGAGAGAGGAAGGGGAGGGGGGAAAGGAGGGAGTGAGAGGAGAGAGGGAGGAAGGGAAGGGGAAGAGAGGAGAGAGGGGGGAGAAGGGGGGAGGGAGGAGAGAGAGAGAGAAAAGGAAGGAGGGAGGGAGGGAGAGAGAAAGGGAAGGGAGGAGGGAGGGAGGGAGAGAGGGAAGGGAGGGAGGGAGGGAGGGGAAGGGGAGAGGGAGGGAGGGAGGGAGTGGAGGAGAGAGAGAGAGATAGAGAGAGAGAGAGAGAGAGAGAGAGAGGAAAGGGAAGGGGGGAGGAGAGCGAGAGAGAGATGATGAGGGAAGGAAGGAGAGGGGGGAGGGGAGGAAGGGAGGAGGGAGAGAGGGAGGGGGAGGGAAGGACGGGGGAGGAGCGTGTGAGAGGAAGAGAGAGAGAGAGAGAAGGAAGGGAAGGGGGAGGGAGGGAGGGGGAAGAGGGAGGAGAGAGAGAGGAGGGAGGAGGAAGGGAGGAGAGAGAGAAAGGAAGGGAGGGAGGGAGGAGGGAGGGAGAGAGAGAGAGGAGATGAGAGAGAGGAAGGAAGGAAGAAGGGAGGAGGGAGGAGAGGAGGAGGGAGGGGGGAGGAGGGAAGGGAGGTAGGGGGAGGAAAGAGGAAAAGGAAGGGAAGGGGGGAGGGGAGGGAGAGAGGGGGAGGGAGGGAGAGGAGAGAAAGGAAGGAAGGGAGGAGGAGAGGAGAAGAGAAAAGGAAGGGAAGGGGGGAGGGAGAGAGAGGGAGAGGGAGGGAGGGAGCTGAAGGCGGGGGGGGGGGGAAAAGGAAAGGGGTAGGAGCGAAGAGGAGAGAGGAAGAGAGAGGAAGGTGGGAGAGAGAGAGGAGGGGAGGGAGTGGGAGGGAGGAGGAGGAAGCGGGGAGGGAGGAGGAGGGAGGAGGGAAGGGGAAGAGAGGGGAGGGAGGAGGGAGAGAGGGGGAGAAGGAGAAGGAAGAAAGGAAGAAGGGAGAGGGGAGGGAGAGAGAAAGGAAGGGAAGGGGGAGGAGAGAGAGAGGCGGAAGGGAGGGAGGGAGGGAGGAGGAGGGGTGAGGAAGGAGGGAGGAGGGAGGGAGGGAGAGAGAGAGAAAGGTGGGAGGGAGAGAGAGGAAGGGAAGGGGGGAGGAGGAGGGAGGAGGGAAGAGGAGGGAAGGGGGAAGGAAGGAAGGGAGGGAGAGAAAGGAAAGGGAAGGGGGAAGGAAGGAAGGGAGGAGAGAGGGAGGAGGAGAGGGGAAGGGGGAGGGGGGGTAGAGGGGAGGAGGGGAGGGAAGAGGGGGAGAAGAGAGAGAGAGAGATAGAGAGAAACAAAGAAACAGAGAGAGAGAGAGAGAGAGATAAAGAACCTTATTGCGACGGTCAAGTTAGCCACATCATCATTATAATCATCATCACTGCCATTATCCTCATCATTACAATTATTTTCATCATTTCTATCTCTGCCACCATTATCATCATCATCACTATCTCCATCTCTATCTTCATCATCATCACCATCTCCATCATCATCACCACAACCATCATTACCATCGCCATTATCATCATAATCATCACCATCTCCATAACCGTGATCATCATCATTATCATCTTCACCATCATCACCACCGTCATTATCATCATTATCATCCTCATTATCATCTCCATTATTCATCCGTCATCATTATATTCACCATCATCATCATCATTATCATCTTCACCATCATCACCATTATCATTATCATCACCATCAACATCATTATAATCATATTCGCCATCACCATTAGCATCATCATCTTCATCATCATTTCCATCATCATCATTATCATCATCATTACCATCACTATCATCATCATCATCACCATCTCCATCCACCAACAACTGTAGTTCTAGTAATTATTCTTCCTATTATCATATATTTAATCTTTATCATTATAATCTGGATATTTCTTTCTTTCTATAGAATACATCACCACATTTGAATATTCTAAAATCTACAAAAAAATACATAGTTCTTTTTTCTCACTATTCTGAACTTCAAACTAACTTTAAACAGTTATTCAATTTATGTATAAGTTCATTAATATTCAGTAACTCTATCAAGTTCACATTCTTCATTAATTTGAATGATAATATATATGCACCCCTCCTTCGCCTATCATAACTCACTTTTTTTAAATCTTCTTAATAAAATATTCGACCAAAAGTTAACAGAAGATTTTTCTTTTTTTCTCTCTCTCTTTATTCTTTTTTTTCACTTCGAAAAATTCGAGTATGAGACGAGAAGCGAAGTTTGGAAGCTCGTGAAACTGTGATAAAGTTCAGACTTCAAAAAGGCGAAGTTTTGCACTCTTCTCTCTTCCTCTCCTTCTTTCCTTCTTCCTCTTCTTCTTCTCCTTCCCTCTCCTATAACTCTCCATCCCTCCCTTTCCTCTTCTTCTCCCTTCCTCTTCCAACCACCCCTTTCCTCTTCCTCTCCTTCTCTATCCTCTTCTTATCCCTC
>NW_020870013.1:94642-117142 GCF_003789085.1 Penaeus vannamei
TATATAATATATATATATATATATATATATATATATATATATATATAATATATAATATATATATATATATATATATATATATATATATATATATATATATATATATATATATATATATATATATATATGTATATATATGTATATATATACATACATTATATATATATATATATAATATATATATATATTATATATATGTATATATATATATATATATATATATATATATATATATATATATATATATATATATATATATATATATATATATATATATATATATATATATATATATATATATACATGCATATATATTTATGTGTTTGTAATGATGGCTAATACTTTTGTAAAAAAACAAAGTAAATTTTCTTGGATTGAATGATTTTCACATACCTGACACTATGCCTGACACTATGCATCCAGCCTATGAATGATACAGAGCGGTGCAAAACGATTCATAAACCCGTGCAAGTGGATTGTTATGGAAAGCGCGATACAAAAATTGGGATCCATTCACTGTTCTGGATTTGTTTTGTGTGTGAAAATTGGGTCCTTCATTCATTGGAGAGAGTGAAAATTAAATAAATATATGATTTCATTTGAATTACTCCCGTTCCCCCCCCAAAAAAAGAAAAAAAAAAAAGTCCAGGAAATTGAAAAGCATAAACAAACGTCATTTAGAACTAGGTATAGGCCTATGACGAACTTTAGTCATGTACTGAAATATAATTGACACATGCAGAATGAGGGACGAACGGGGAGACCTCCAAGAACCCCAAGAATCAGGGTTTATGAATGGGTGTGAGCAGGATGAGAATGAGGGAAGAGAGAATAAGAGAAACGCGAAGAATAATTGAGAGAATCGTCCTGTCTTATCACACGAGACTGACAGTCGCGTCTTTGGCGATGCAACAGGAACAACGAAGGGAAGAACAAGAAAACATACGAATATTTTCTTGTTCTTCGTTGTTCCAGCTGCAATTTGTTCGACATAAATTCCACACGTCTTCGGCGATGGACTCACTTGATTCCAAGTCCGCGTCTGTGATGGAAGGAATGACCAAACGGCTTTTCCTTATGGAATTTAGCTCCTGGGTCGATTCGCCATGTTCAGCCCTACTCTACCAAGCTCTTGATGGTCTTACATGCGTCTATTTTGATTATCTCCTTTCCTTTGTCTTTTTCTTTTTTAGTTTATTTCTGTGTGACATTAGGCATCTTTTCCGGTGACAGTTGACGGCTTGCTATTTTACTGTACTGGTTATTTTTCCGACAGGTAAATAGTATTTTGGTACATGATATCCAAGACGGCTTTTGATATCTTACGGGGGGTAGTAGCTGTGTTATAGATATCCAATATAAGTACAAATCATAAGTGAAATATTCAAAGTAGGAGAAATGCATCTGGCAACTCGATAACTGTTTACCGCCTGCTCGTTTCCTGTCGCGTGAAAGGTGTCGCTTTTACCCCATAACCGCTGGAAAAGATGCTTTATGTCTGGTATCGGGGGAATATGAGTACCTTTTAGTGTTGTGTTAAGCGAAAATGAAGGGAGAGACGGTATGCATGTATTGGGAATACCCAAGGTCTCAGGAAATTGCCGAGAACGGAAGAAATTGGAAAAGGATCGGATTAACGTGGGAGACAAAGCATCTCTCCTTGAAGCGTCGTATCGGAGTCTCACGTAACAGGAATTGAGTAAGAAGTACTCACGTAACAGAAATTGAGTAAGAATTGAGTAAACATATGCCATATGCCTTTCTCCTGCGTCGGTTATTTTAATGCGTATTCATACTCCTATTGGATTTCCATAACATATTACAACTCATTATAAGATATTAAAAGCTTTCTAAGATATTATATTCCAAAATGCTGTTTACCATTCCAAAAAATAACCAATACAGTAACACATCTAGCCGTCAACCGCGACAATTCCCATTACGTCATCGAAGTGGGTGGAGCTTAGCAGCCTCCAATCACGAGACAGGTTTTCAGAGTCACGTGACGTCTCACAACACCTTAATTACCACCAGAAAAGATGGCACATGTTTTTTTCTTCTTCTTCTTTTTCTTTTTCTTCTTCTTTCTTCTTCATTCTCTTTTTTTTTTTAATAGAAGAGATTTTTAGTAATGGAAACTTTTATGCCACTGTAGGATAGTGAGATGGAAGGAATAGCAAGGAAGATCCGAGGACCAAATGAAAGTGGAGAATGGCTTATAGCAGTGTTGTCCAACCTGGGGTCCGCGTACTCCTGGGGTACGCAACATAGATCATAGGGGTACGTGAACAAACAAGGAACACACACGCCTCACATCTCACAGTAAGTTGTGTAAAGGTGCTGTCACACTAGCACTTTTTCTGTCAATTTTTTGACAATTTTCTGAAGCTTTGTCCATTTTTGGGCGCATTGTCGATTTTCAAGTCAGACGATAATGATCGTTTCCGTCTAAAAAACTTTCCGTCAACTTTTTCAGCCAAGCAAAGTCAAATCAAGAGCTATATTCGAGAATGTTTGTATTTATGTTAAATAAAATTGTCAACAAATTGACGGAAAAAGTGCTTGTGTGACAGCACCTTAAGTATTTTGCAAGCATTTTGTTTTAATATTTTTTTATCCGGGTATTAAATTCGAATTTATTGACCAACACTCCTGTAATGCAGTCTTTTCATAATTAGTATATTATTTGCATTATCCTAAATAAAGCAGTTTGTTTAGCCATGGTGGACGGGAGGGGGGGGGGGGAGTACGTAACAGTACGAGAAGCTAATAGAGGGTACAATAGGCGAAAATGTCTGGATAACACTGGCTTATAGAAGAGTGATTGGTTTAAAGTTAAGATTGACACTGGCAGGGAGGGGTATGTGGTGTCTCCAGCTGGTTTACTGGCAAGTGTATGTGGTGTCTCCAGCTGGTTTAGGATGATGTGGATGAACTAGTGAGGGAGATAAATGAACGTGGTTTGGGAAGGTTTTAAGAGCTTTAAGGTAGCGCTTGGTACGTGTGGAAGGTAAGCCATTTTCCCTTTTCCTAGTGGCACGGAGCTTAGAGATGAATTCCAGGTAATGTTATTGTGAACTAGTGTGTAAGCTTCAGAGGGCGTGAGAGTGCGCAAATAATGGGAGAAAGAAATGCCTTAAAAAAAACAAATTTTGTGCCACTGCTCTGAAAAAAAAGGAAAATTATTTATGCATGTTATTGAGGGTAAGAGCTCCTTTGTTAAAAAAAAACTTTTGTGTATTTGTAAGAGGCTTTCAGAACGGTAATGGCTTCATTCCCTCTGCTTTCAGTCTATTTGTTTGATCATAATTGTACAGGTTTATGTATGTGTGTGTACCTCTTGTACCTGCAAAGCAAGGACGAGAATCCTTGCAAGATGACAGGTCGCTTAGCAACACCCTCTTCACCCTTATATATAATTTAAAATGCTTAAGTGATGTTAAAGTGTATCATTATTACAGCCTCTGCAAATACAAGGTGAGAAGAAGAAAATCAATATTATCGCCATCATCACCATTATTATTATTATTGTTATAGTTATAGTTATTATTATTATTATCATAATCATTATTAATATTGTTATCATTGTTATAGTTATGGCTATTATTATTATCATCATAATCATCATCTTTATTAACATCATTAACATTATCATTATCATGATTATTGATATTATCTTTATTATTATTATCATCATTATTATTATCGTTATTAATATCATTATCATTTTCATTATTATTGTTTTTATTGTCATTATTATCATTATTATCCTTGTTATTGTCTCTATCACTATTATTGTTATAGTTATTCTTATTATCATTATTAGTATTATCATTATTATCATTATTATTATTATTATTATTGATGTTGTTGTTGTTTTCATTATTGTTATCATCATTGTAATCATTACTATTATTTTTTATCATGATCATCATCATCACTGATATCACCATTATCATTATTTTTTATTGTCATCATCACCACCATCATTATCATTATCATCTTCACTATCATGTATGTGTGTGTGTAAGCTTTTATGTGCGTGTATGTGTGTATGCTTTTATGTGCGTATGTGTGTGTGTGCGTAAGGAAGGTTATGCAAGTGAAGCAATGAGAGGGACATCTAACTTCACCGAGAATAATAACATACAGTTTGAAGGTAACTGATGGTGTCATCTGCATCACGCCACGTTGCGGGAAGAGAAGAGTACTTGATAAAGTGAAAGAGTCAAAGAGAAAAGATATATACATACAGCTGAGTCCAATGGCGATATTTTACACTTTTTTTCTCTTTTTTTTTCTTTTTCTTGTGATTTGTGTTTACAAATGTTTGGGTGTCCGTTTGTCTGTATATATGTGTGTTTGTACAAACGGAAACGCACACGCGACTCGCGCTACACCACACACACACACACACACACCACACACACACCACACACACACACACGCACGCACGGCACGCACGCACGCACGCACGCACCACAAAAAGTCCGTACACACACACACACACACGCAGACACAAACCACATCCAATCCAATTCGGTCATACTCAGATGCTTGAATATTCTAACCATCATATTCTTACTACACCACCCACTTTTTTAAATATTCCAAACCTGTTCAAACAAACAGAAGAAAGACCATGAAGAGGAATAGCATCGCAACGACAGAAAATTATTAAAAAAAAAAAACGTTATCATAGCTTCAATGACGTCAGGCTTCGAATACGTCAATGTGCAGTCGTCAGGCTCCGCCATCACCTCCATGAAACAACTAGGACGAAGACGCAATAACAATCCTGCNTGGGGGGGGGGGAGGGGGGGCGGCTGTTTATGCAACAGGGTGCTTCAAGCTCTTTTTCTTCCTTTTCTTTTGTTCTTTTTTTTCTTTTTCCTTTTACTTTTGCTTTTTCTTTTTTCTTCTTTTTCTTCTTTTTTTTCTTTTTTCGTTTTTTTTCTTTTTTTTCTTTTTTTTTTCTTTTTCTTTTTCATTTTTTTTCTTCTTTTCCCTTTTCCTTCTTTTTCGTTTCCTTTTTCTTTTCATTTTCATTTCATTTTCTTTTTCTTTTCTTTTTCTTTTTCTTTTTCTTTTTTCTTTTCTTTTTCTTTTTCTTCTTTTCCTTTTCATTTTCCTTGTCCTTTTTTATTTTCCTTTTCCTTTTCCTTTTATCATCACCACCATCATCATCATTATTCTTATGTAGCGTACCACTGCACTTGGGCTTGCTGGGTCACGCCCTGTCCCTCGATGAATCCTGGTTTATAATGCGTGAATTTACAAGAGTTTTTTTTTCCCTTTTTCTGGTGTATACTATTTCTATATCTGTTTTTTCTGTTTATGTGGTCATTTTTCTCGTTTTCTCTGTCTGTTTATATCTCTGTCTGTTCGGCTCTCTCTCTCGCTCTCTTTTTGTCTCTCTCTTTCTGTCTCTCTCTTTCTGTCTCTCTCTTTCTCTATCTCTCTCTCTTCTTTCCTTCTTTCTATCTATCTTTCTTTCTTTCTATCTCTCTTTCTTCTCTCTTTCTTTTCTCTATCTCTCCTTTCTCTTCTCTCTCTCTCTCTCTCTCTCTCTCTCTCTCTCTCTCTCTCTCTCTCTCTCTCTCTCTCTCTCTCTCTCTCTCTGCTCTCTCTCTCTCTCTCTCTCTCTCTCTCTCTCTCTCTCTCTCTCTCTCTCTCCCTCTCCCTCTCCCTATCCCCCTCTCTCTATCTATCTTGTTCTCGCTCTCACTCTCTTTTTCGTGTCCTTGTAAAAGGGGTTTCACTGCATACATTTATATAGTTTGTTCATGAATATCAAACACACACATATATCTGTGTGTGTATGTGTACGTGCGTGTGTGTGTGTCTGTGCCTGTATCTGTGCGTGTGTGCATAAACACGTCTACACGTACGTACATATGTCTCGCACAAAAGCAATATTTGTTGGCGGAATCCATACCTGCAAACAGCCAATAAGTCGGCAGCCACATTTTACTACTGCACATGTATCTGCAAGCTATAACAATAACGGGAAAAAATCATGGAAAGTGTTTTACAAGCTCCATCTGTCGACAGGGCTGGAGAGACGTGTCAGAAAAAATAACTATATCTATAAATTCACTCTCTTGCTTCCTACCTTTTCCCTGTTGTCTATCTTTCTACTGATTTATCTATATTACCCTTTATATATGTTATATACATGCTATACTTTATATATGTTATATACATGCTATACTTATATATGTATATACATGCTATACTTTATATATTATGTTATATACATGCTATACTTTATATATGTTATATACATTGCTATACTTTATATGTTATATACATGCTATACTTTATATATGTTATATACATGCTATACTTTATATATGTTATATAACATGCTATACTTTATATGTATATACATGCTATACTTATATATGTTATATATACATGCTATACTTTATATATGTTATATACATGCTATACTTTATATATGTTATATACATGCTATATATGTTATATACATGCTATACTTTATATATGTTATATACATGCTATACTTTATATATGCTATGTACAATCTCACTTCAAATTGCTGCCTCTGGTGTACACTTTATCTGCCTTTCAATCAATCTATTGGTGTCTCTCTGTTTGTCAATATGTCTTTTTCTGGTATACTGTCTATTATACAGACACACACGTGTTTTTTTTTTTTAAACATATGTGTGCGTGTTTGTGTTTCTACACAGATGTGTATGTGTGTGTTTGGGTTTCTACACAGATGTATGTTTTTTTTTTTTTTTTCACACTCTTTCGCTTCCTGGTTCCTTTTGTCTACTGTGTATCTGTTTGTCATTATCTTTCATTATCTTTTATTTTATCATTATCTTTCTTTTCTAACCCACGTCTAATATATTTCATCCTTCCTCTCCCTTGAGACTGAAGTATAACTATCTATCTGTCTGTCTGCTGTTCTCCTTCCGTCTGTCCATCAAGCCATTTTCCTTATACCTGTACCCTTTTTATGTAAATTTTCCTCCCTTCTTCCATCCTTCTCGTTTATCTATGTCTGTCTGTCCACAAATCCAATTTTTTATCAATCTTTTCATCAATCTCTCCTTTTATCTATTTTTTTCTCGATCTCTCTTTCTCTGTATATTTAGAAATCTCTGTACTTAATCGTATAGACATTTTTTTTCCGTTTAGAAATTTAATTTTCTTTCTATCTCTCTAGAAATTTATCTTTGTTTTCTCTTAGAAATATATTTTTCTAAGAAACCTTTTTTCCCGAAAACTATTTCTTATTACAACTACAAATCTATTTTTCATTTTGTCTAGAGACCTATTTTTAATTTAGAAACCATTTTTTATTTATAGAAACCTATTTTTAACTGTCTATAAACCTTTTTTTAATTGTCTAGAAACCTATTTTTAATTGTCTAGAAACCAATTTAATATGTGTTATTTCTACCTATACGCCGAAAAATCGTATTTTCTTTCTCTGTGTCTGGAAATCCGTATTTTTTTTTTGTTTTTTTTTTCTCATCTCTCCCTTGTCTTCTACGTCCCTTCGCTTTTATTTGGACATTTATCGGTCCCTCTCTCTTTCTACTGCCTTTGTTATTGGTTTATCTGTACACTGTGAATGATGCTGGCGCCCGGACAGACGTGGGCATGGGGGGGGGGGCTTGGTGACGGAGATGGGGAGAGAGAAAGAGGGGGAGAGAGGGAGAGGAGGATTAGAAGGATGATGGATATGAAGGGGAGGAAGATGGAGAAAAGTAGGAAGGGGAGGAAGAAGAGGAAGACGGAGAGGTGAAAGAAAGAAAAGAAAAATGGAGAGGAAGGAAGAGAAGGACAAATAGGAAGATGGAGAAGAGAAGGAAGTGGAAGTTGGAGATGAGAAAAAATAGGAAAAGAAAGGATGAATATAAGGAGAAAGGGGGAAGAAAATGGGGAGAAACGTGGAGAGAGAAAGAGAAAGAGAGAGAAAAATGAAAGACAGACAGACAGAAAGGCTTGAAATGAGATAAGAAAGACGAAGAGAAAAGACGACAAGCAGTGAAGCAAGAGCGAGAAAGGGGAGGGGAGAACGAGAGATAAAAAGAGGACATAGAGAACGAGGGGAGAAAGCGGATTAGGAAAGAAATGGAGAGAGACGAAAGATATTGAAGAAAAAAGAATAAAGGAGCAACAAAAGATTCAGCTTATGTTGTTTTGTCGTTTGTGCTTGTGTGTGTGTGTGTGTCTGTCTGTCTATGTATGTATGTATGTGTATGTGTGTGCGTCTGTCTGTCTGTGTATGCATGTGTATATATATGTGTGTGTGTGTGTGTGTGTGTGTGTGTGTGTGTGTGTGTGTGTGTGTGTGTGTGTGTGTGTGTGTGTGTGTGTGTGTGTGTGTGTGTGTGTGTGTGTGTGTGTGTGTGTGTGTGTGAAGCATGAATATGTATGTATACACACTATGTACGTATTTATGTGTGCGCGAGTAGTACGAGAACTGGACAGACAAGAATTTTTAACGTGTTTTTTTCACCCCCCCCCCTCCCCCCGCTTAAATTCAAATCCCCCCCCCCCCAAAAAAAAAAAAAAATGCAAAGAACTATTGTGTTTTCACTGCATCGATGATATAGTAAGAATGTGGCATAAAGTTGACGTTTTGTGTCTTATCCGATTTTAGAGGGCGCTGGACACTTCCGCAGGGGAATACAGACGGGGGTGAAGGCGGTGAATCCCCGTCTGCTAACCGACCCCCTCCGCGACCTGGCCCCCCCCCCCCCCCCCCCGCGCAGGACCGTCTCACCGTCGAATGCACCCCCCCCCCCGCGCCCTCCAGCATCTCGCGACAGGAAAAGGCGTGAGTGATAGTGAACCAGTGCCCCTAGGAAAAGAAAATACCTCTCTGACAGTGAAAGTGAAAGTGAAATTGGTGAAAAAGAAGAAGACCGCCTCACAGTCACGCCTCGCATTGCCCGTATTCAAGAAATCCGGGCAATTATCCCTGAAGATGTTCAGGCTGCCCCCCCCCCCCCCCCCCCATGATTACCTGAATAATCATTATGAGTATGAATAATCATTAAGAGTATTTTACCAATATACTCACCAGAGTTTGGAACGGGTCAAATGGTCCCCCACAAACCCTAAAATCGCATACTATCTATAAGCAATAGATAAGTAAAGTAGACTGAAACAGGGATGTACATTTTGTCAATAGAGATATCACCCTCGGCAGTCACGTCATTGCTAGGGATGACGATTGTGGAACCGTTGGATTGAGGAGGCAGTAGTGAGGGTTGATGAACTTACAAAGGAAGAGGGATTCGGGTTTGACATCGAAGATATCCTCGACCACCGTATCTGCAGGGCTCGCCTTCTCATGCCGCAGGCCATAGGGAAGTACGTGCCCTATACGAGTGGTGTTTTCGGGTCAAAACACGTTTTTAATCCACGTTCAAATACAGACTGTTATTCAGTGCTTGGCGTGGGACCGATTAGCTAGGTCCGGCACAGCAAACAAATGTATTAAAGCTTCTCATGTCAACACTCGAGCCAAATGCGCGCGGTACATAAAATTTTAAAGTGGCCAGCTCCCTTTAGCATGGGATTGTCTAAGTGAGCTCGAAAATAAAAAAAATATTCTCAATCTTTGCATACGCGCATCAAAAAGGGGTAGGAAATAACAGCCATAAATATAATATGTCTAAAGTTCGCAGAGGGAAAGGCAGTGAAGACAGAGACGTGGTGCATTTAATGCTCCTAAACAATGAGCATTGTGCTCTCATTTAAAAAAAAAAAAAAAATCAATAGCTTTATCAACGTTTTTTCTCAAAGAGGAAGAAGCGTCGACAAACATTATTGTCGCACCTGTCTTTCATCATTTAGAACACAGAAAATTGCCGAAAATCACATGAACGAGTGCGCAATCCCTCAGACAATCCTATACCCACCCCCGGGGAGTCAAATGTTCTTCAAAAATTGGGATAATAGGTACAGTCCGTCCCATCTGTGCATATATGACTTCGAGGCCTGTATGGAATCATCGAGTGGTCATGGGAGGCTAATATCACTTATAGCAATGTCGTATTGCTATTTGATTTGATTATAAACCGTTCAGGGGAAATAAGTAAGAGTCGGGTGTACAGTGGTAGTGACGCAGCAACTAACTTTGTGGAATCCTTAAGAGCTGAATGGGGCAATATTTATACAGCTATGCCATACTATTTTCTATCGATGTCAGAGGCAAAGATAGCTTTTTAAACAGCTACTACGTGTCAGCTCTGTATATCCAAATTTCCATCGTCAAAGAACAAACGCAGACATCACGATCAAACACCAAAACAACATAGGGGCGTACTGTGCAGTGTAACCTGTAAATGATTAATCATTACAGGCAACTCCCGGGCACAGCACACAATCATAGTTACGATTTGGGGCTAGTGTTAAAGGAGATGGAGCAGGATCTGAGGATCAACATACGTGTCAAAAAGGACTGAAATTCTACTCAGTCAAAATAGATAAGTTAAGATTTATCGATAGATGTGCATTTATGAGCGCAAGCTTATCCTTTCTGGGTAAATCTCACACTGATAGCAGGGAATCTCTTTACTACAGCAAACACCTCATTCAACATGTGCCTGCTAAAGCCCAGGAGATATTCCTCACTGGTAAGCAGTATTTCCCTTGTGAGTACATAAACACGATCGAGAGACTGCGGGAAACCTCCCTTCCGTCTTAGATTGTGTTTGCAGTTCATTAACCGGGCAAACCATAACCCCAGAAGAATATGCACACGCCAAACGGGTGTGGGACAAGGCTTGTTGCCAGACACTGCCAGATTATATGGAACTACATTAACGTTTAAATGCTGGTCTACTGGCTGACGTATTTAGCCGTTGGAGGTTTATTCTCTGAAAGAAATATTCCCTTGATATGGTCAATTATGTTAGCCTGCCACAATATGCATATGACACACTCTTATCAATAACTAAGACTAAGCTAGATCTCATCTCAGACCTGCATTTGGCTCGATTAATTGAAAGATCGGTCAGGGGAGGGATGGCAACATGCGTGCAACCGCTTAGTAAAGCCAATAACCATTATATTAACCCTAAATTTGACAGTGAGATGTTAGCTCCTTCTCTATATAGACTTAAATAGTCTATATCCCACAGTCATGTCAGAGAAGCTGCCTGTTGGATAAGACCGAGGATGAGAAGGCCCACTTTATTCAAATAGGTCTGCAAAATCACGATCAGTAGGGCGATGTCGGTCACTGGGTGATTGTAGACACTGAAAACGTTAAAGATAAAGTAGCTAGAATGACGGACGATTTGCCTCTGATCATTCACCATATGAAAATCAGCAAAGAACATCTCTCGCCGTATAATAGGTCTCTCCTTGCCTTGCAGAGAGAATATATGAGCTTCAAATTAGTTGCATCACACATGGCTTAGCGCCACCATTTTAAAGGGCTTATGTGAACAACTGAAAATTTTAAAAAGGGAGAATTAGCTCGCAAGCCATCTCTCTAATAAGAGTAAGAAAGGAATCCGAAAATAATTCCAGCCAAATTGATTATTTTCGATTTTTCTGTCTGCACCGTGGCGCAGGCCTACATCCATTCACGAGTGGAGGGGCATCGGTATTTATTTGTGTTGTGCTTTTTGGGGTGTACCTACCCCACTTCTGTGTAGTAATAAATGCACACTTGCAATGCATTCGTCACACTGTGTCGTACCCACACAATGAGTGTTTGCTACGCCACTCTTTTGTTTTGCGCTGTTGTGATCATGACAAATATAAATTGGAAATGGCCTACCGTTTTGTAAATCCCATGTCGTAAGCCATTCTGTTCGCAAAGCAGTCGGGCTCAGTGTTTCAGACAAAGTATGCTGGTTGGCACAGGCTGAAAGTTGCTCCGCTTGGCATGCACAAAACGTGTCCACTTCCTTGCTCTGTCGCGGTCTTTTGGCCATTCAAATAGCTGGTGACATGAATGGGAACAATGAATTGCTACACAACGTCGGGGCATCCTTTGTTACAAACTTTAATGGCTTGAAACTGGGACAATTCCGTGGTATCCTTGACTCGCGGTGCACTGTGTGTATCATGCTATTCAACAAGATTCTCCCTGGTCCTGGGAATGACGTCACAACCGGGGATTGCCGAAGACCGCCGAGTTTTGCATCTTCGTTTCTAAGGGCGTTGCTATGGGATTTTGGGGGATACCAGAGGGTCTTCGATTTTTTTTTTTTTTTTTTTTTTTTTTGCATGAATAGGCTAAGCATACATTATTGAACAATATTCAAAGAAAAAACAATGCACGATAATTACTTCACATGTGCCCATTAAATCTGAAACTGCTTCAGCTCTTAATGAAGCTTGGATTACAAGTGCCAGAAGTTCACGATGCGTGTCAGTTCTCGCAGAGCGAGTACTTGGCACCCTCTATTGACACCACCATCAATGCTAGGAGAGAGTCAACAGATAAAGCACAGTAATTGTGCTTTAAGACTCTCCAACAGTGTCTTTGGTCGTTGTTTATTTAACCCTCTAAAAAGCAGTCATACTAAATACTGCCCGGTACCGCCCGGTACTACCAAGTGCTAAAAAAATCTATTGTCCGGTATCTATAAACGCATAGTTTCTCTCTTTGTCTTATAAATTTCATACTAAATACTACCTAGTACCAGGCAGTATTTAGTATGAAATTTACAAGACAAAAAGATACAAATGTGTTTATAGCTACCGCGCAGTAGATTTATTAGCACCGGGCAGTGCAAGGCGGTACCGGGCAGTACCAGGCAGTACCGGGCATTATTTAGTATGACCCTTAAAAAGGATTAAAAGGGCCAGTATGAGAACGAAAGCCGAGTCTTCTTTTGCGCAAAATAAGAAGCCCGTATATCAAAAGGGTTATTCCACTCACACCCAATAGGGTAGTTACTGTAATGAAACAGAGAATTGTTCAATTGAATTACCCACAGCATGTGGGTTTCACCATATTAGAGCTAGCAAAGTACAAATTGAACGATTTCTTTTACAATATATTAAAATCTTACTACGGTTCCAGGGTTCGCCTGTGCTATTCTGACACTGACAGCTACATAATTCATGTTGAAACCAAAGACATCTACACCGACATAGCTAGTTCTCCCTTAAAAGATTGGAAACACACATCAAACTTTAGTCCTGAACACCCTCTCTACAACAAAAGTCTGAAAGGCAAACTAGGCCTGTTGAAATCTGAAACAGGGGAAAAGCCTATCAAAGCCGTAGTTTGTCTAAAGGCAAAAACATATTCTCTCGTAAAACATATTCTCTCCTTGACAATGGCGAAACGTCATCTGGCACGAATGGTATTAGTATGGCAGAGAAACGAAAACTCAAACGTAGCCAATTCCGCCGCGTGCTCACTGAAAACCATACACATAATTTTCGACAATATAGCATAATGAATTTGAATGGGCAAATGTGCAGTGTCTCAAAAAAAGATAGGACTCTTCCTCTTTTACGATAAACGATGGTACACAGATGCGTACAATTCGTTGGCTTATGGGCACCCGGATATTCCTGTTTCTGCAGAGGAGGAGGAGAAGAAGAGAAGAGAGAAGAAGGAGAAGAAGAAGAAGGTGGCAGAAACTCGACACCGCAACCAGCTATGGACGAATCGCGAAAGGTGGAAAAGTGTTTGTTTTCCATCTCTCGCGAGTTCCGTCTCGAATACTGGCGGGAGTCGACGGAATAATGATAATAATAAGAAGAGGGATAAGTCGCAGTTACTCGTTCAAGATGAGGCCCACTGCGATGATGATGGATTTATGTAAATGCGTTATAGGTGACTGATGTATAAGTCTGTAATTTGCAAATGTATTTTATTGTATAGGATGAATTGATGTGTATATATATAATATCTGTGATATTACTAATTATTTTAGTATATAAATAAATCGATGTATGGATAATATATATATATATATAATGCCTCTGTAGTATTTGTCTCATATCGTGCAATATAATATATGTGTGTGTGTGGTGTGTGTGTGATATGATGATGGTGTAGGTCTTGCATTCTATAAATAATGACATGTGTTCTATAGCATATGATGATGATGACGATGGAATGTATGAATAAATGTATGTACATAAGATAATTATGTATATTTTCTTGTAACATGAATAAAATATATGAATATATATAATCGTGTGTTTGTCTAGCAGTATTCCTAAGACCCTTAGCCATGTCACACTATCGTGATTACGCTTGCTTCAGTGAAGAAAATCTTAATCTATTTGCTAGCCCTGCCAGAGTGGTAATAGCAGGAGTCACCAGCTCGGGGAAAACACATCTTGCCTCTTAGATAGTCACATATTATCACTAATAGTTTGATAGTATAATTATATGCGGGTGCCAGTCTCACCCTCTCGAGAAAGAAAATGTCTGAAAAACTTACTGTGTGCAAGGATATGGTAGATCTCCTGATTATAAAACAAGGCCTGCAGAACGTAAGCAATGTATTTACCAAGGGCAGACATCAAAACATATTTGTTTTACTACTGGTACAAAATGTATTTATGAACGGAACATTCGAAACGTATCGTTGAACGCATCACACTTTACAAAGAGACGGGTCAAATTGAGTGTCTCGGGCGGCAATTATTCGGAAAGGGAGAATCAAAGCGGTTCGTAGAACTCTATAAAAAGGTTGCTTTGTCTAGACCTCGCGGGTATTCGCTAATTGGCTTCGGGTGTAAATCGCCTGACAAAATTCAGTTCCAGAGTAATATCCTTTGCGAATTTTTTAGAGAGAAGAGAGAGAGAGAGAGAAGAGAGCCCTATGAATGGTCCTGAGCGAGAGAGGACAACAATCCTGCGGGATCTGTATGGAAACTAAAAGAAGCCACATGGCTTAGGCAGCGAGCAAGCACTGTACACTGCTACTCTGCAAAATAGACACCGAAATATAACTAACAGATGTGAAAAATTATCTAAAACATACATACACTCTTCACCGACAAACACACAAAAAATATATAAATACAGTAGATAGAATAAATTGTAAAGATACTACAGACCAAGACCACATATTTATGCTGTTGTATTTTTGTATTTTGAGCTGAAGTGCAGATATTTCTCAAAGGTGCGTGACTTTTTGTACCTTTCGTTTAATTTTCTTTTTCGTTTTTTTTTTTTTTTTTGGGGGGGGGGGGGCGGGAAACGAGTGGGAGAGAAGGAGGGGGAGAATCATTATCTCAACTTTGCATACTTGAACTCTGCAATTTAGACTTCTTTTTCACAGAATTTTCTCTGGAAGTTGGGTAGAGAGATAGAAAGACATGGATAGATAGATAGGTTAATAGATAGATTAATAGATCGATTAATAGATATCTCTCTCTTCTCTTCTCTTCCCTCTATCTGTCTCTTCTCTTCTCTCTCTCTTCTCTCTCTTCTCCTCTCTTCTTCTCTTTCTTCTCTTCTCTTCTCCTCTCTCTTCTTTTCTCTCTCTTCTCTTCTCTCTCTCTCTCTTCTTCTCTTCAGATAGATAGATAGATAGATAAGAGTTAGGTACAGATACGGCCTGTGTATTTACTGTCAAGTACCCACGAGTGCACGTAGTCGTGTGTGACTAGATAAATAGGTAAACAGGAAAATGTGTATTGACAGAGAGAGAAATTGTATTGGTGTGTGTATGTATGAGGGGGGGTTGTGTTGGTGCGTGTGCGTGTTGTGTGTTTACTCCGTTAAGACTTTCATCAGCGAAAGAAAAGACTAGAGAGGTTGTTTCTTTAAAAGGTCTCTCTCTCTCTCTCTCTCTCTCTCTCTCTCTCTCTCTCTCTCTCTCTCTATATATATATATATATATATATATATATATATATATATATATATATATATATATATATATATAGAGAGAGAGAGAGAGAGAGAGAGAGAGAGAGAGAGAGAGAGAGAGAGAGAGAGAGAGAGAGAGAGAGAGAGAGTGTGTGTGTGTGCGTTTGCGTGTGTGTCGGTTTGCGTTTGCGTGTATGTGTGTGCGTGTGCGTATGTGTGTGCGTTTGCGTGTGTGCGTGTGCGTTTGCGTGTGGATGTATGTACTTGTGTATGTGTGTGTGTGTGTATGTATGTGTGTGTGTATGTGTGTATGTGTGTGTGTATGCTTGCGTGCGAGCGTGAGTGAGTGTGTGCGTGTGCGCGTGTGTGCGTGCGTGTCTGTGACGTAAACCCCTCGCAACACAAGTAGAGCACAAGATTGGAACAAGTATGAAAATTCCTTTTTTTGAATTCACAGGTGAAATAAGAATACAAAAAAGAAGAAAACTCCACGATATTTTCAAGTCATTAACCTGGCCGAGATCTTCGTGAAGTGAGAACATTTTAGTCCTTCAATGCACGAGGGCCTGACTCGAGAGTGGAGGGGGGGGGGCGAAGAGGGAGAGAGGGAGAGAGGGAGAGAGCGATGGGGAGGGGAGGGAGAAGGAAGGAAGGGGACAAAGAGTGAGAAAGAATGAGGGACTTTTAATTTCAATCCTCGTCTTTCTCTTTCTCTTTTCTCTCTTTCTCTTTCTCTTTTCTTTCTCTTCTCTTTCTCTTTCTCTCTCTCTCTCTCTCTCTCTCTTTTCTCTCTCTCTCTCTCTCTCTCTCTCTCTCTCTCTCTCTCTCTCTCTCTCTCTCTCTCTCTCTCTCTCTCTCTCCTCTCTCTCTCTCTCTCTCTCTCTCTCTCTCTTTCTCTTTCTCTTACAATCGCTCTCTTCCTTTTTTCGTCCCTGCATCCTTTCCTGTTATGTTTATTTGTTTTTCTTTCTTTCTTTTTATTCATCTTATTTTCATTTGTTTCTTCCTATTCTCTTTTTCTTCTTCATTTTCTTTTCTTTATCATCTTCTTTAGTATCTCCTTCTTTGTTTCCTCCTTCATTCCTTCCTACTCCTTCCTCTTCCCATCTTCCCCCATCTACTTCCGCTCTTCGCAGTCCCTTCTCTTCCTCCTATTTCACATCCTCCTTCTCCTATTCCTCCTATTTCATCTTCTCCTCCTCCTCTTATTTCTTTTCCTCCTGTTCTTCCTATTTCATCTCCTCCTCCTATTTCTCCTCCTCGTCCTCCTCCTCCTCCACTCCTCCTCCTTTTTCTTTTTCCTCTTCTTATCTCTCCTCCTCCTTCTATTCCCTTCTCCTCCTCCTCCACCTCCTCCTCCTTTTTCATCTTCTCCTCCTATTTCTTCTCCTTCTCCTCCTCCTCATATTTCTTTTCCTCCTCTTCTTATTTCTTCTCCTTTTCCTCCTCCTATTTCTTCCCCTCTTCCTCCTCCTTCACCTCTTCCTCCTCCTTCTCCTCTTCCCTTCCTTCTCCTTCTCCTCCGTCATCCTCCTCCTCCCTCCTCCTCCTCCTCCTCTTCCTCTCCTCTTCCTCCTCCTCCTCCTCCCTCCTCCTACTCCTCCTCCTACTCCTTCCTCCTCCTCCTCCCTCTCCTCTCCTCCCCTTCTCCTCCTCCTCCCCCTCCTCCTCTTCCTCCTCTTCCTCTTCCTCCTCCTCCTCTTCCTCCCTCCTCTTCCTCCTCCTCCTCCTCTTCCTCCTCCTCCTCCTCCCTCCTCTCTTCCTCTCCTCCTCCTCTTTTCTCCTCCTCCTCCTCTTTCTCCTCCTCCTTCCTCTTCCTCCTCCTCTCTCCTCCTCCTCCTCCTCCTCTTCCTCCTCCTCCTCCTCCTCCTCCTCCTCGAATCCGTGAACTCAAGGGAGGAGGAATGAGGGAGAAGGAACCGAAAGAAAGGAAGAAGGTAGAGAGAAAGGGTGAAGAACTGCAGAATGGAGAGAAAGGAAACCGAAGGGAGGAGTGAATAAAGAAGGTGAAGGAAGAGAAAAGTGAAGAGAATAAAGAAGGAGGGGAGGAAAAGGAGGGATAAAGAAAAAAGA
Organism: Penaeus vannamei; assembly: GCF_003789085.1. NCBI lineage: Eukaryota > Metazoa > Arthropoda > Malacostraca > Decapoda > Penaeidae > Penaeus > Penaeus vannamei. The sequence continues at coordinate 112,518 of NW_020870013.1, forward strand.
GATAGAAGAAAACAGAGGAAAGGGAATGGGTGGAGAGAAGGAGGCGAAAAGGGAGAGAATGGACAGAAGGGAAGGAAGTGAAGAGGAGAAGGGGAAAGCGAAAGGAATGAAGAGAAGGAGGAGGATAAAGAAAAGAGAGAGAGGCTGAGGGAATAAAGGTAGGAAGTCCGAGAGAAAATTTGCGAGACCGTACAATACAAGAGAGAAAGAGAGAGAGAGAGAGAGAGAAAGAGAGAGGCAGACAGACAGACAGAGAGACAGAGAGAAGGAGATAAGGAGAGAGAGAGAGGCAGACAGACAGACAGACAGAGAGAGAGAGGCAGACAGGCGGACAGAGAGAGAGAAAGAGAGAGAGAGAGAGAGGCAGACCGACAGGCAGACAAAGAGAGAGAGAGAGACAGACAGAGAGAGAGAGATTGAGGCAGACAGACAGAGAGAGGCAGACAGAGAGACAGACAGACAGACAGACAGAGAGAGAGAGGCAGACAGACAGAGAGAGACAGACAGAGAGAGAGAGAGGCAGACAGACAGAGAGAGAGAGACAGACAGACAAAGAGAGAGAGAGAGAGAAGACCCCGAGTCAGGCAAACATTTTTCTCAAAATAGAGGATCTGCAGTAAATCTAAACTTTCATAAATGCATTATTTTCCACTATCAGATAGAACAGGACGGAACAAACATATTCAGTTTAATGCAGCAACGTAAACTATTATTTCCGATTACATTAAGCAATCCTTTTCTGTGCTTTTCATAATGCAATGATTTTTTAACGTTATGATTTCTTTCAAAGGAAAAAAAATGAATAAAAAAACATTTATGTAACAAGAATCTTAATTAGAATGTGTTTTTCCATTTGTTTGTTTGTTTTTCTTTTTTTATTTTTTTCTAATAACGCTATCAAATTATAAATGTCAGGTAATTTCTAGTTTAATACTAAGTCGTGTTTAGTTTGTTTTGAGACATAATTGACCTCAAATATTTTTTGAAAGGTTTACTTATGTTTTGAAAAGTTTATTATCTAAGTAATATAAACATTTGGACATATTTCATAAAATTTGTAATTTGTTGATAAGTCTGATATTTCTAGAGGTTTCAGTCCTGGTTTTCCAAAATTAGATTCATGTCCTGCTGGCATTTCCTCTACTCTTACTTTGGTAGTGAAGTGCATTTCTTTCTCTCTGTCTCTCACACATTTCTCTTTTTCTTTTTTTCTCTCTTTCTCTTTCTCTTTATCTTTATCTTTATCTTTATCTTTATCTCTTTATCTTTATCTTTATCTTTATCTTTATCTTTATCTTTATCTTTATCTTTATCTTTATCTTTATCTTTATCTTTATCTTTATCTTTATCTTTATCTCTTTCTCTCTCTCTCTCTCTCTCTCTCTCTCTCTCTCTCTCTCTCTTCTCTCTCTTCTCCTTCCCTCTCCCTCCCTCCTCCTCCTCCCTCCTCCCTCCCTCCCTCCCTCCCTCCCTCCCTCCCTCCCTCCCTCCTCCCTTCTTCCCTTCTCCCTTCCTCCCTTCCTCCCTTCCTCCCTTCCTCCCTTCCTTCCTCTCCCTTTCCCTCTCTCTCTCCTTCATCTCCCTCTTCCCTTTCTCCCTCTCCCTTTCCCTTTCCCCTTTCCTCTCCATCTCCCTCTCCCTCTCCTCTCCATCTCCCTTTCCCTCTCTCTCTCTCTTCATCTCCCTCCTTCCCTTCCTCCCTTCCTTCCTCTCCCTTTCCCTTTTCCTCTCCCTCTCCCTATCCCTCTCTCTACCTCTCTCTCTCCCTCCCTCCCTCTTTAGCTATGAATGTTAGTGTGTCTGGCAAGGGGAGTAGAAAGTGTTTTTTTTCGATGAAGGATGGATGTTACTGTGGCCAAGAGCTAAGAAGGATCCCACAGCTATTATGGAACATCTATTCGTTTGTGTGTAAGTGTTTGTGTGTGTGTTTATGTGTGCGTCTGTGTGCGTGTTTGTGCGCGTAGGTTTGTATGGGTGGGGATGTATGTGTTGTGTTTGTGTGTGTGTGTGTGTGTGTGTGTGTGTGTGTGTGTGTGTGTGTGTGTGTGTGTGTGTGCGTGTGTGTCCGTGTCCGTGTGTATGTGTGCATAATGTTTTTCTTTTTTTTTTTCCTTTAAGAGAAAAAGTAACAATAATACGAAACTACAATCTTGTGATCCAAAATAACAAAGATTTTTCTCTCCCTTAAGAAGCTCCTCAAAGAGCCTTCTCCGTCTTGCAAAGTATACAATATTTCTTTTCCAACTGCAGGTCCTGAGGCTGTCCGTGTACCTCTATAGAAATACGAAAAAAATGAGAAACTGAAAAAAGAGGGGGGGGGGTCTTGGAATAAAGCCTTTTCTTTCCATTGGATCATTACAGCTTTAAGAATAAGATTATAGAACATTTTATTTTTAGTCTTCACTGCTTGAGAGGTTCATAAAGTTGTGTTGTTCATGTTGAGAACCCTGTTTTAGATCAAATTGTATCATTCACTAAAGTTATAAAAGGTATGATGTTGAAATTACACATTCTTGTTGTTTTTCTTCTTCTTTTTTTTTGTTTTAGTTAGTTGGTTAGTTAGTTAGTTGGTTAGTTTAGTTACTTGGTTAGTTGGTTAGTTTAGTTAGTTACTTAGTTAGTTATTTGGTTAGGTGGTTAGTCTAGTTAGTTGGTTAGTTTAGTTAGTTACTTCGTTAGTTAGTTAGTTGGTTATTAGTTAGTTAGTTGGTTAGTTGGTTGGTTAGTTAGTTGGTTAGTTAGTTGGTTAGTTTAGTTAGTTATTTCGTTAGTTTAGTTAGTTGGTTAGTTGGTTGGTTAGTTAGTTGGTTAGTTTAGTTAGTTATTTCGTTAGTTTAGTTAGTTGGTTAGTTGGTTGGTTAGTAAGTTGGTTAGTTGGTTGGTTAGTAAGTTGGTTAGTTGGTTGGTTAGTAAGTTGGTTAGTTGGTTAGTTAGTTAGCTGGTAAGTTGGTCAGTTAGTTGGTTAGTTGCTTAGTTGGTTAGTTAGTTAAGTGGATAATTGTATATAGCAGATAATAGATATAGTTCATACGTGGTTAAGATGTTAGTTTTTGTTTAATATTGAAATGCAAACTTCATTAGAAAGAATATTAATAGATAAATAAATATACAAATCCTACGCCCCCCCCCTTCTTCTCGCTTCGCTACCCCCTTACCGTTATCACCCTCCTCTCTTCTCATTCTCACCTTTATCAACTCTTTATATTCTTCTTTCTCATTTGCTTCCGCCTCTCTCCTCACTCATCCTCCATCCCTCTTCCTCTCTACTTTCTCCCTCTCTTTCTTCTCCACCTTTCCTCCCTCTCTCTCCTCATTCCTCCTCCTCTCTCCTCATTCCTCCTCTTCTATTCCCCCTTTCCATCCCCTCCCTTCTCTTTTCTCCCCTTCCTTGTCAACCTTTCCTCCTCTTTCTCCCCCTCTCTCGCCCCCTCTCTCTCTCTCCTTTCTCTCCCTTCCTCTCTCTCTCTCCCTCTCTCCCCTCTCTCCTCTCTCTTCCCCTCTCTCTCCCTCTCTTCTCTCTCCTTTTCTCTCCCCTCCTCTCTCTCTCCCTCTTTCTCCCCCTCCTCTCCCCCCTCTCCTCTCTCTTCCCCTCTCTCTCTCCCTCTCGCTCCTCTCTCTCACCTCTCTTCCCGTTCCCTACCACCCTTTCACATTTCCACCCTCTCCCCCTCTCTACTCACCCCCCCCCTTTACTCTTTTTCCATCACTCCACTTCTCCCCTATTCTCCCCTCTCCGACCCCCCATGCTGTCTCCCTTCCTCTGCCCCCCCCCCTTCTCCTCTCTCCCTTCGCAGTTCTGCTTCCCTCTCTCCCTCTTCCCTCTCCTCCTCAGTCCCAATTCTCCCCTCTTCTTAGTCCCCCTCCGCCTCTCCCCTCCTAAGTCCCCCTCTTCCCCTATTTTTAGTCCCCCTCCTTCCTTATTTTTTTGTCCCCTCCCCCCCTATTTTTAGTCCCCATCCCCTCCCCTCTCCCCTCTCCTCCTCATTCATGACCCTCCATTTAAACTTTTCATTTTCTTCTTTTTTTAAATAATCAGCCTCTCCAAATATCGCTCCAAGTTTGATAAACAAAAAAAAATACATACATTTTCCCCCCACCCCGCCCTCTTCACCGCCCCCCCCCCTCTTGTATGTCTATTCGTGTTTTCTTTCACGTAAATGTTTACCCAGGAGAGATTTGAGGGAAATGATTGACGGGAATGTAAACAAGGACATGTGGTCGGAAGAAGAACCCCCCAGCGGTCTTCCCTTGTTCTTGTTCTTGTTCTCCTCCTGTCCTCCTCCTCCTCCTCCTCTTCATCTTTCCTCCTCCTCTTCATCTTTCTCCTCCATTGTTTTCCTCCTCATCCTGTTTCCTTTCTCTCTCCTCCTCTCCATCTTTCTCCTCCTTTTCCTCCCCCTCCTCTTTCTACTCCCCCTCTTCCTCCTCCTTCTCATTTTACAATTCCTAATTCAATATTCTAAATTTCTTGTATTATGTTGTGGCCGACATCTCTTGAATTCGTTAGTTCGGAGGGTTTTATATTATATGCCCTTCTTCATCAGGGCATATGATATAAAAGGTTCAGTTCAGTTAGATTTTCGGTCTAGCTTCGCCCGGGCCTTTTCTCTCGTGGCCCGGCCTGT
>NW_020870013.1:132142-137142 GCF_003789085.1 Penaeus vannamei
CATGTAAATTAAAGCTAAAGTACAAATAAAAAGTAAAAACAAAACATTGACCATGGATTCATGGATTCTCATGACTGACGAATGTAAACAAACGCATAACCGCTAACTTCAAGTTGAAATCGCAGATCCCGTAAATATTCAATATGTGGAATTCTGAAGCAATTTATTCTTAGAAAAGATCAGAACGAAAACACGGAAAAATAATAAAAGTTAGGGAGAAGATTGCGATATCCATAGCGAGTTTCTGCGATTTGTTTTGATGCCGCGATTCCACTGGACAAAGCCGATGGTTCTTTTCGCTGTGTGAACACCACGGACGGATGGGTTGGTTCCAGCCCACAGAAAATCGCTGGATTCCACTGAAATTTATGACTAGTCTGACAGTACCTTTATAGGATGATAGGATCGTAGAGATAGAGGAAGAATCCAAGGGTCTCAGGAGAAATCGTAGTTATAAGAGTAAGAGGCATTGGGAGAGTCAAAGGAGAGAGAAACCAGAAGTGAGTCATAGGAGAGGGACTCCGTGGTGTCATAGTCCTGCAGTGAGTCGTAGGAAAAGGAGTCTCGGAACATAATTTAAAATAGGAGTAGCCTTTGAGTAATAGAAAATAGAGCCGTAATATGGGATTTAGGAAGAGTCTAATAGTCCTATGATGAGTTGTAGGAGGAAGAGCGTGCTAGAGTGAGAGGAGAAAGTCCCAGAAAGAGAAATAAAGTGTCTTAAGACACTATGTCTCAGTAATACAAAGTAATTGCTCCCGAAAGGCTGAAGTATATTCAGTATTTTAGTATTACTCTTTTTCTCTTTTTTCTTTTTCTTTTATTTATTTCAATTATATATATATATATATTTTTTTTTTTTTCCAAATGGTTCAGCATCATGCCTATCACCCGTCATAAATAAACATTTTTGACACCATTTCTTATAAAATCTTCCTTTGAGAGTTTGTATAACGACTCCTCAAACGTGTTTCCAACAGGTTTAGGCACAAAAGAAACGGGACAGATGTTCTTGAAGTTGATGAAGAGATTAGGCTTCGAGAAGTTTTACCTACAAGGAGGAGATTGGGGATCAGCCATTGCCACAGAGATGGCTACGTATTATCCTGAAAAGTATGTATTATTTTTTTTTTTTTTTTTTTTTTTTTTTTTTACCTCCGTTTGTTAGTTCGTTGATTGTTGCTTGTTTCTTTTTATTTGCAGGATTATTCAAAACGTTATTAACAGATTTTAAGATTTTTACCAGAAACGTCATGACATTTTGGTGGTGATCTGGATCATGATTCGGATTTTTTATTCTAACTCAAAAAGTTATGGACAGATTTTAATTATTTCTTTACCTGAGGTGTGTCTTAGCCGAACTTATATTCCATTGAATTTTGGTGGTGATCCGGACCATTTGGCAAACCTACCCATCATGTTCAAAACATTTTGCTCAAAGATGAAACTATTACTCAAACAGGAAAAAATAAAATGTTCTACATGAACGGCATACCATTCTTTTGACATGTATACAAAAAAAAAATAATAATAATAATAATCGTTTTTATTTTTTTAACGCTTTCCAGATTTTCTTGATTGTTCCGAAAATATGAAGATTGGTCTCATTTTCTACGAAATTTACCAATTTTTATAAAATATGTTTTTTTTTATTATATCTGATCATCACAATTGCTGATTTCCTGAAGTAAGGTGAACAAATCATAATATTTCAGTGGACTTTGAAAAAGGCGGCTGCCATCTTTAAAAAAAAAAAAAAAAAAAAAAAAAAAAAAAACGGGTATCATAAATATCTTAAAATATCTTTAAAATTTCACCACTGACTTTGGAGTCAGTGGTGTTACCCTATAGTTCAATTTTTTCCCTCCTTCTCTCCCTCCCTATGTCAAACAGATAATTTACAAACAACTCCCCTTCCCTTGCAGTATAATAGGAGTCCACCTCAACATGTTCGGCTCCCTAACTACCGGTGCAACAGCGAAGTTACTCCTTGGGTCGATTCTGCCTGAAGGACTTATAATCGCTGCCAAGGACCAGAATAAATTATATCCTTTAGGAGAAACCTTTAAATGGATTCTTAGGGAAACTGGCTACGCTCACATCCAAGCCACCAAGCCAGATACTGTCGGTAAGTGGAAGAGAGGATGAGATGATAAAGGCGCTGTCACACTAGCACTTTTTTCGTCAATTTTTGGACAATTTTCTGAAATTTTCTCCATTTGTGAGCGAATTGTCGATTTTCCAATCAGACGACCTTAACGTCAACTTTTTCAGCCAAACGTAGTCAAATCAAGAGTTATATTCGAGAATGTTTGTATTTATGTTAAATAAAATTGTCAAGAAATTGACGGAAAAGGTGCTAGTGTGACATAGCCTTAAGTGTAGATTATATTGTATTCCTGGGTAGAGAATTCCACCAATTTTGAATGCATGATGGTTAGAACAGAAATTAAGGAAGAGTGTCGGTAAATATTTAAAAAAGAGGATAAGAATATAAATGTAAGATCAATAAGATAGTTCATTGTTGTCAAATCAGTAAAATGGGAAAATGAACAAGGTATCTTTGTAATCTCGACGATTTTTGAAAGTAAAAAGTTTATAAGTTTTGGCAGTTTTGGGTTAGTTTGACAGCTATTTAATGCTATCGCACTACTGCATACTTAGAACCAATTAATGAATACCCTGATTCCTTCGTTAATTTCTGTGTATAAACTTTATTCGGTGATCAAATGTGTCATTATAAGTCATTTCACTGATGAGTTTATCATATATATATGATTAAAAGACATCCATCCATTATTAACCTTATAAACTTCCCTCCCTCTCCCTCCCCCTCTACCCCTCCCTCTCTCTCCCCCTCTCCTCCCTCTCTTCCTCCCTCCCCCTCTCTCTCCCTCCCTCCTCCCTCTCTTCCCCTCCTCTCCTCCCCCTCTCCCCTCCCCCTCCCTACCCCTCCTCCCTTCCCTCCCTCACCCTCACCCTCCCCCCACTCTACCCCTCATTCTCTCCTTCTTTCCCCCTCCCTCTCCCTCTCCCTCCTTCTCTCCCTCTCCCTCCGTCCCTCCCTCCAACCCCCTCTACCCTCCCTCTCTCTCCTCATCTCCCTCTCTCCTCCCTCCCTCCCTCCCTCCCATCCTCCCTCCCTCTCTCTCCTTCCCTCTCCCGCTACCCCTCCCTCTCCTCCCCCCCCCTCCCTCCCTCTCTCTCCCTCTCCCCCCCTCTCCCTTCCTCCCTCCCTCCCTCTCCCCTCCCTCTCTCTCCCCCCCTCCCTCCTCCCTCCCTCTCTCCTCCCTCTCCCTCCCTTCCACAAATAATCCCTAAGATACACCACAGTCCGCTATGTATCCCCAGGCGCCGCCCTAAACCAGAGTCCCGTAGCCCTGGCCGCCTACATCCTGGAGAAGTTCAGTACGTGGACCCACAAGAAGAATGTGTTCCTGCCTGACGGAGGTCTTCTGCAGGAGGATTTCCCCATTAGTCTGGATGTGCTCCTCGATAATGTCTGTGTCTACTGGTACGTGGCGAGTTGTTGTTGTTGTTGTTATTGTTGCTGTTTTAGGGTAGTGTGGTCGTCTGTTTTATAGTGCGGTTATGTTATGTATGGTTGTGTATATACACGCGCTTGGACACACACACGCACGCACAGGCATACACGCATGCACACAAGCAAACACAACGCACGCACGCATAAGCGCACGCACGCACACACACACACACACACACACACACACACACACACACACACACACACACACACACACACACACACACACACACACACACACACACACACACACACGCACACACAAAAAAAATTGTTTGTGTTATTAATATTTTTTTCTGTCTCGCCCATTGTCATTTCTCATTCCAGGTTCACAGGCAGCATCACCTCAAGCATGCGCTATTATGCTGAAAACTTCAGCAGTCGTAACTCTGCTTTTGCCACAGAGAAGTGAGTGCCTGTGAAGTATAATCAGTTTTGGAGAGTAATATTTGAAGATAGTCATGTCAGAGCCCTTTTTGTTATTCTAAATTTTTGCTATTTTCTTTCTTTCTCTCTTTTTATCCATTTGTTCTTTTTTATATAAATCCCATATTAATTGATTCACTGAGGATTAGATTCCAGCTTATTTCTCTCCCACGCGACGAAAAGAAGGACATAGTATATCCATTATTTAAGATGAATAAGTGTCATTTAATTATATTATTTCCCCTATTCTTTCTGTTATGTATAGTTACTTATGTATTATTACTGTGATTTTTGTTCCTTTTTTTACAATTATTGAAGATAAAGTTGAGCATTAAATACAAAGTGAAAACACATCCCCGTAAATAATAATGATAATAATAATAATAATAATAATAATGATAATAATAATAATAATAATGATAATAAAAATAATAATAATGATGATGATGATAATGATAATGATAATAATAATAATAATAATAATAATAATAATAATAATAATAATGAAAATAATATACACCTTGACACTTTTACCCTCGTAAAAAAAAACACAACTGTTGGCAATAGCGTTTCCACTCAGAAAAAAAACCTTTATTGTTGGCAGTAACCCTTGCCGAGTGCCAGCCGGACTGACCGCCTTCCCTCAGGAGATTTCCAACTACCCGGAGACTTTGGCCGCCCACAAGTTCTATGACATCGTTAGCTATACGTGAGTCTATCTGTTTTCTTGCAGTTGCTTTTGTTGTTGTCAAGGAATTTCTTTTGTTTTTGTTGATTAAAGTTTTGTTTTGTTGATTAAAGTTTTGTTTTTGTTGATTAAAGTTTTGTTTGTTTAAAGTTTTGTTTTGTTGATTAAAGTTTTGTTTTGTTGATTAAAGTTGATTTTGTTTTTGTTGATTAAAGTTTTGTTTTTGTTGAGAAAGTTTTGTTTTGTTGATTAAAGTTGTTGTTGATTAAAGTTTTTGTGATTAAAGTTTGTTTTTGTTGATGAAAGTTTTGTTTTGTTGATTAAAGAGTTTGTTTTGTTTGA
>NW_020870013.1:139642-142142 GCF_003789085.1 Penaeus vannamei
GGATAATAATTCACATCATGAGCCTTAAGACCGTTAAGTCGCTACACAAATTAAATTTAGATAAGTCAAAATAGGGTTTTACTGGGAGTTTCTTTAAATCTACCAATTTAAAGAAAATATCGGAGATAAATAACATTAATTGTTTCAAAGTCATATGGGATAGAAATTTTGAAAAATTGTGTACTAACGATTTTGATTTTTTTTCCGTCATATTAACAACACGGTAAATCTAGAGAAAAAATATTTATATCTACATTGGTTAATAAGAAATTCTGATACGATACATATATATAAATATAACTTGGTGAAACTTATAAGGGATTCCAAAAAAAAATAATCAATGCAATTATTCATCCAACTCTAAGGCAAAAGCAATTCATAAAGAGTCTGTATAGTTGATATCAAAATCTAATGACTAATCTACCCTCAAAACCTAATAAAACCATAATTTCAGGGAATCCAATAATTTCTTTAATAAAGTCAAACAGAACAAAGACCTCAGTAAAAGAGAATTTATAACCTGAGGGTCCCTCAGTTATGCAAAACAACAAAGACCTCAGTAAAAGAGAATTTATATCTTGAGAGTCCCTCAGTTGTGCTAAACAACAAAGACCTCAGTAAAAGATAATATATTACTTGCAGGTCCCCCCGTTGTGCTGAAAGGATAGAATCCATATATGTGTAGTGGCAAGCAATAGATTAATCATAATTTGTCAGGTGCCAGCCTTAGCCACGCACCACTTTCACAGTGCTACTGCATGCACTCATACACAGTAGCATGTTTTGTAAAGTTCCTCAATTCGGTGTTGTCAGATTTCATTCCAATAACGTAACTAGCTTTAAGTCTACAACATAAACTACGTGAGTTGAATAAATTTGATGAACATTTGTGCTTGCAATCCGTGGAATCACTGAGCTCTGAGGGAACGGATTGTAAGGTATGATTTATCACCTAAATCATTATAATGTACTGAAAAAAACCTGAGGCACAAGACACCATTACCGTAAAATTATGTAAAATGTCAACACACTTAAACAGACCACTTTCCGCACCACAAGTTAATGCTGTCAAAATGGGGTTGAGCCTAGTGACGTTATCCAAATGGAGTCACAGCTAACCATTCAGGAAACGAAAAATGTTTCTACTTACTGATTCTTTTAAATTAATAGTCAGTATCAGTGTCAGGAGTGCAACAAAAATTCGAGACTCGTTTAAGCTTCCAGAGTTATTTTTATTACACTGAATATTGCAAACAACCAGGGGAAAATTATATTTTGTTATCTGTTACCACAGATTTTGATTTGGATACTGGCACCTCCCTTATAGATGCCTTCAGTTGTGTTTCATACAAAGTGGAGCAGCAGCTGTGTCGCAATTAATGTCATGCACGTAATGGAAGTCCGCCTTGTAGAGAATCGAACAGTTTTCATTGGTTCCTCCACTTGGCTCAGGCAAGTAACTGAGGACAGAGGGAAGATTAGTGCTAGAGTTCATAGAAAAGTAACGAAAACACGCATTTTATATACACGCTAAAGATAAGCCATTCTACCTGGTCGGGTTGGTACAAATTGCCATGATCTCTCATTCTGAGGTATGCTATATCTTAAGATGTTAGTTATACACTTTTCAGACATCAGGAACAGCAGACTATCTCATTATGGTATTAACACCCACAATGCACAAACTAGATTTATTGAAGGAAGTGAGACAGCAGTTTCGGAATCGTCTTCGGAAGATGGAATCGAGGACGATTCCGAAACTGTTGTCTCACTTTCTTCAAAAAATCTAGTTTGTGTATTGTGGGTTTTCCTACCATAATATCAACACGGTTGAGTGTTTTTCCATTCACCATCTCATTATCAATAGTACTGCTTTTCGGAAACATTCTCTTTACTATGTTATCATTAGCATCTTAAAGATGTCATAATAATCAATGATAATTATATCTATCAATTTTAGATTTTTTTTTTTTTTTAATCCCGGAAATTCAATGAATTGGAAAATCAGTGGGTCACTGACTGACTCTTTGGTGTACTCGCGTGCACAGTTAAGGAATTTACAGCCATGTTGGCCTCATTCAGTCTTCAGATCTAAGCAGAGCGCCGAATTTCTGTGACCTTAAATAACCCTGGTCTCGTTAGATTTGTTGAAATGGAAACTGGTTCAGAAGAAATACTTTTACTGAAATTACGTTAGATATCATCAAACAACCAATGGCAATCACCCCTGCCAGACTTCTCCCAGGGATGGTGCATTGCCTCCTACATAGAGATACTATTCAGGATGAGCACGATGACGTATTTGGCTTTTGATCATTGGATGGCTCTACTGGACAAATACAAAAAAGTAAAATAAAACAACAATAAAGTCTGTACGTTTTCCCTATAAATGATTTTGATATGTATGTGGCTGTATATAGACAAATGAATCGATAAAATAGATGTAGTTTTCACTTACTTGTTCCTGGTTCCCCAAAATGGCGGACCTCGTGGCATTAAC
>NW_020870013.1:149642-152142 GCF_003789085.1 Penaeus vannamei
CTCTCTCTCTCTCTCTCTCTGTCTCTGTCTGTCTCTCTCTCTCTCTCTCTCTCTCTCTCTCTCTCTCTCTCTCTCTCTCTCTCTCTCTCTCTCTCTCTCTCTCTCTCTCTCTCTCTCTCTCTCTCTCTCCTCTCTCTCTCTCTCTCTCTCTCTCTCTCTCTCTCTCTCTCTCTCTCTCTCTCTTCTCTCTTCTCTCTCCTCTCTCTCTCTCTCTCTCTCTCTCTCTCTCTCTCTCTCTCTCTCTCTCTCTCTCTCTCTCTCTCTCTCTCTCTCTCTCTCTCTCTCTCTCTCTCTCTCTCTCTCTCTCTCTCTCTCTCTCTCTCTCTTGTCTCTTAAATAATATGAAATTAATATGAAAATCACTTTCTTTTAAAGAACCACCTTCCCTGCCGATTAATATGTAATGTTTGAAGAAAGGAACAATAATAAAATTATTTTCTTGTTTTTAAAAGCTTTAAACTGATAGAAATAAAGTAAAACATATGGTGTAGTCATAGTGTTATGTTGTGTCCCGTTTTCTTCAAGAGGTCTTCTGAAGCATGGAGGGTAGACTTTCCTATTCCCGGCCACTCAAGGCAAGGAACTAGTGTCGAAGCTGTGGCAGGAGTGACCCGCGTTGCGAGTCTAAAAGCGGGTCACTGCACAGCCAGCCCCGGTTCGATCTATCTTGGACCAGGGAGAAACCTTCCACGTTATTTTGCCGCGCCTGTCTCCTGTATCGCCGGGCGACAGGAGTCCTGAAGGTTGAGCGATGTTGCATGCTACGACCTGCAGCTGCTACATACCTCTTTGGTCCTCTATTTTGGCTTTTCTGGGAGGCTTGACGAAGGTCCGGTCAAGTCAGTCGGCGGTCAAATAGGGCTAGGGTCAAGCAGACACTGTGTGCCCGCAACTGCCATTTAGTGTAGTGTAGTACAAGGAGAGGAAGCATGCCTGTGCATATTTCCTCACTACCCCCCTCCCCTCCTCCCTGTGGCTGCTCGGTGTATTTAGGCCTATAACAATCCCCCTTTGGACTCCATGGTGGGTGAGGAAATGGAGAATTCTAATTTGTATGATTTCAACTTTCAAAAGAACTGGTCCTCTCCATGACGATGGTATGCGACCACTGAAACACGGCCAGTGGAATGATGGGCTTTGCGAAGGAGAGAGAGGGAGATTCCAGTGGCTGTCAGTGTGGTGAAGACAATGAAGGAACCGCTGTAGTGCTCTGCGGACGCCTCGGAGATTTGGTGTTTCTTTGTGTATTAAGCGACATATATACAATAATATATGAATAAGTGGTAAGTAATTATTATAATCACGGTGTGGTATAAGATTTGTCTTGTGACTGCATATCAAGTGGAAGGATATATTAGTGTATTGTTGATGTTGTTCCCTTTATAGTGTTAGTAGATAAAATCCCAACTAGATAATTATATTATGGCCATAAATTCATTCGGCCAGTTATGCTTATGTCCTCAGTAGACTGGTATATTAATAATAGAGTGTTCTACGAACTTAGGTGAAGTTTTTCCGTTGTGTATTTTAATTTTGTAAAATTATGATACGAGGACATAAGAATTACAAATCAATGTGAAAATATAGTGATTAATTCATTTTCATTGTTTCTCAAAATTTGCTCCTGAAGTGTAGAATGCAAACAATATCTTGTTTAGGAAAATCGATTTGAATGTTGTCATTCGATGAATAGGTTTTGTCTGCGTTAGTACCTCATGACGGACATCGATGGTGCCAAACAATTTCTTTCTGGAAATCAATTTGAACTTTTTAATTGGTTGAGTAGATCAACCAATAAAATGATGAATGTAAAAGGAACATTATATTTGCAATAATAGTAACAAAAACAACAAAGAGGGTGACTTAATGGTAACAATAACAACAGAATAACAAATAGAACGAATTTAAACATTAGTACGCAAAGATGATTTCGTTAGAGTTTGCGTGTTGCCTTTTTTCTGTCGAAACGAATAATTGAATGTAAGAGAGAGAGAACGAGCTGAGAGGATATACCCATCAGTGTTTGTTTAATGAATGCATTGCTATGTAAATGGACCATCATATTTGCGTAACGGATATTTATGTGAAGTGTGAAAAAATAAACATATTGCACAGATTCTCAAAGTGGTATTGAATTCATTGAGATGTAGAAAAGACAGAAAGCTGAAAGCGGAGATTGAAGACGAAGTTTGCTAAATCTTCTTTAGAAATGTTTATTCAACAATAGTTTTTTTTATATTACGATTGAATGCATTACAGTATTGGTAAATAAAATCCCAATTAAAGAATTCTATTATGGCCATGAATCCATTCGGCCTGGTGTGTGTATGTCCTCAGTAGACTGGTATATTAAAAATAGGGTGTGTCTGATTAACTGTAAAAGAAACACAATTTGGATTTTATTTTATGAAGGTCTTGTTTGTAAGTAAGTTGCCAAATCCCTACTTATTTTAGAAAATATGTATTTGGTTACATATCCCTTAGCAGTGATTATTCAATA
>NW_020870013.1:157142-167142 GCF_003789085.1 Penaeus vannamei
CTTGCGAGGAAAGGAAAAGGAAACCATTGTGTCTTTTTGTAATATGATGTAATATCATTCTGATACATCAAAAATAAGAATCCATTACTTTAAGAATACTGCATAATTCTCCACTGTGTTGCGTCTCCAAGCAATCTATTTCTTGTACATTTGTTCAGATAAAATATCTCAAGGCAGGCCTCAACACAATGTTATTTCATACATATCTGTAAAATATACAAGTGTCTTGCAAGATTTCATATATAAAGATAATCTACATTTTCCTTTATTATACCTCTAAATAATAAATTGAAATGGTCTGCAAACACATGCATTATCCAAGGCCATTCATCATTACATAGCATCTTCTACATAACTACATCATAGGTAAATTAAATGCAATTATGACCACCTTCTTGTCTTTGCTATAATGTATAGGAATTGATGAGGCTTCTACTAAGGTATATTTACTAAACCTAAATTATGGAGATTTCTTCTTTTTTTTTGTACTTTTTTCATGAATAGAGATCACTATTCTTTAAACACTGACAAATACTATGAATTGGTAACTATTGAGTGGGAAGGTTAAGGGGACACACACACGCATGCACACGCGCACGCACACGCACACACGCACACACAAAGAAGAAAACAGGAATAGGGGAAGGTATTTCTCAACCATACTAGGATTCATGAGGCAGACATTGCTGTCGGACCTCAAGATAAAAGAAGGAACATGGAAATCATTCATTATTATTCTGTCGTAAGAATAAAAATCTCATATTAAAATAATCAAGTAAAACAAACATTTTTGTGGTACCAACTCGACTGCCTTGTCATAGTAAAATTGACTTTGGGTTTCGTTCTCTCCACCTGTCTACGGCCTCTCTCACAATGATACTCCTTCAGTGACAATATCCCCTAGAGCTTTAATTACCACTGCCACACACTTTGAAAAAGTGACTGAGGAATTATCAAAATCTGTCACTTCAGGCTTTATACAAAAATCTTCAACTCGGATTTTCTCATAATTTCTGTCACTAACAATGAAAAATATGCCATCTTGTCAGATCTTTTTTTCATTATCTCCTTGGTATATGAAAGCCCAAAATAATTTCCATCATGGAGTCAAATATTCATTCATTCTTTTTAGCCGTCATCACGAATGAACAATACGCAAACTTAGCACCCTGACGTCCTCTTACTTTAAAGCGTAATGAAGATCTACAATGAATGCTTCTTCAGACTAGCTTAGGTTTAAGTTTAAAGTTGCTAATGTTTTGTTCGCTTGAGCAATAATTGAATAGAATAATAAGTAGAACTGCATAGCGGATACATTGTTGTTCATTATAATAAAACAATGCTAATTTTGTAACAAAAATATGATCAGCATCCTTTGGCACAAAGTACTGGGTGCAACCTCTTACTGTGACACATTCTGCAAGGAAAATCATATCCTGTAGCAAACCTGTATTTCATTTCAATAAAAAAAAGCTATGAATGAAGTCCAAAGCTTTGGAATGAGTACTCACACTTTCAGAATAGGCTCACCAAATGCATCGTAACTAATGGCAACAGACTACAATCTAAAATGCAAAATTTTCATTTTTCTTCAGCTGTTGACCTTGTTTAAAATGTGAAAGCCTCTTCTTTGGTGCTCATGTCATGAATCACATCTTAACACTGTCAATATTTTGCTTATTACATATAGGAATATAGTAGACCCTTAGAGCACCAGGTTATAAAATAAGTAAACTGGAATTTTCCATTTACGTGGATTCGCATACAATATAAAATGTGAATCACTTTTCGTAATGCCAACTCTTCCTCGATGATTTACTGGAAAACATAAAAAGATTAATAATCATAAAAAGACTACTCTATGCTGTACATAACTATTATTTTTACTAAAGACTGCTTACAATAAATTTGTACATTACTCATAGCTGAGATCCCTGTACTGTGCTGCACTTACATCCTCAAAAAATACAGTCCACAATAGCTTCTATGGCCATAATAATCTATCTTTTTCTTAAATAACTTCTTTGATATCATATTTACGACTCCTTAGCACCATATCTTTCATAAAACTGCTGTCCATATTTTTGGTGTTCATACAAAGCCGAATAGCAAATCAGTTACACAACATACATCTCTGGTAACCACAGTACAACTAAATACCTTAAAATTAAATAAAGAAAATACAATGTGCATTTCCGTCCTCCAAGAAGGGAATCACAATCTTTTTATATAAGAACATAACGCTCGGATAGCCTGATCAACGATTAGTATCAGCCTTTACCTGATGTGAAAGGAAGTGGCGAGGGAGGGATTAATAATATGCATACTCTCATGCAGCCTGTCATTGATACAACTGGCATCACAAGATTAAAACTAAAAGACAATTCAACTCAAGATCTCCAACAAAAAAGTTGGAGTCCTTTCAAAATAAAATCTTGGAAGTCCATCTGAAGAAAAGAAGAAAAAAAAAAAGGTTCAAATTTCCATTCTGAGACCACTTCATCTATGAAGGCATTGGTATCATTTACACAAAAGTTTATTTGTACAATGAAATAAAACTACTTGTGCCACCTGAGGAACTGGCAGTGGTTACTGTGATCTGAGGTAAAAACCACGCATCTGTGGCCTGTTGATTTAAAGTAAGTGATTTCCCTATAACAATATTGTCCATTCTCCTCAAGTGGCTTTTATAAGACTGGTGGGATGCAACAGCTTCACAACTTCACCAGAAAGAACAGAATGTTTGTTACTGTGTCCTTGTCGGTGGGAGAATTACTTTTTTTCTTTCTTTTGGGGAGTGGGGGTGGGGTGGGGGGGCAATTATACACCAAGGGCTCGGGTTAAAGGTGTGAGATGTAAGCGCAACACCTGAGCATAGGTCATTGGTCTGTAAACTTGTTCAGTGACTTCCAAAGCCTTCTGGCGCCAGCACAGGTCTGAAATAAGATGATTATCAGTCAGAATAATATCCAACAATAATAGCATATGAATCAAATTTGTTTCAACAATACAGAACTGTAAAGTTCAAAATGCAATCCTGCAGATATAAAGTTATTACCCGTGTTTAAATTTAAACCTACCTTCTTTCTTAACAACAACATTGCGAATGTCAGGAAACTCTGGACTCATTGGTGAGAAGATGGGTGAATTAAGAATGCCAACAGGCTCTACCAGGGGTCCTTCCCACTCTTGCTGAGATTCCTCATTTTCGACTTCCATCTCCATCTCTTCCTCCTCTTCCTCCTCCTCTTCGCATATCTCTTCAAACATCTTTTTCGTTGTGATGAGAGATATCTTGCATGGGATTTTCAGAGCTTGTTTCAGAGAGCTCTTCATGGAGTTCTTTGCTTTAAACGTGGGCTTGGTCTTCTTCTTCTTGGAGGACAACTTCTTGCAGGTGGCAGGTTTAGTGGGGCACATTTTGCTAGCAGTGAGAGGGTCACTGATGATGGGCACTGGTGAGTAGAGGCGCCGGATGTCACTGTACGTGTCGTCTAGCTCCTCTGGACATTCTGGTGGTTTTTCTTGGAGGGGCGTATCTGTTGCAATCTATAAAAGATCATATGCAAATAACTGACTGTTCATCTTTTAGATACTCTCCCAGTCTGCACAAGAAATGCAAAGTTGTCCAACCACTGTTATTCACCTGAAGCAACTTGTTCCAGGACTTACCTTGTCATGAGCATACAGCTTCTTGATGTCCACATACATGTCCTCCTCTTCAGTGTCAATGGAGTGTCCCACTTTCCTTTTGTTGGGTCTTGAGGGCGGGCTCTGCTGGCTGGTCTTCAAGGGGGGGACAGGAAGGAATTCAAAGGATTCCTCTCCAAGGATCTCCTTTACTAATGCTCGTGCGCTGGCTAGCTCTTCATCACTCACCTGAACAATGGACAATGGAAAATTTAAGAATAACATCACCAATAAGGTATAACAATGCTGTATGGGATATGGTTAGAATGATTTGTCTGCATACTGATTATGACAAGCACACTAATAATGACAACTATAATAATCCTTTCACACTATCACTGTCTCCTCTATGGTTACTGAGCACTTAACTCAGAGGTGTCACAGCTTAGTGACAAATCATATCTAAGTGTTGCAGCCTGATATACTACAGAGTATATATTTACATGGTCAACCCTTGGCATTCACAAACTATTTTTACCACAAGTATCAACATTCTACTCATTCCCACTATAGAAAGTGAAGCATTTTGCATAATGATTCAATGCATACTTAAAAACAGACTGTGTTGGGCTGAGGTAATAGGTGACCATGTATGAATACACTGTACACTCATGAACTAATTCTACAATAGTTGTTTGTGCTGATATTACCCAGCACAAAAAAACAGAGGGGAAGTGATTGCATGGACAAGCCTGAAGGAAATTCCATGAGTTTGGTGAAGATGATGAGAAACGCATGGAGGATGATATACTGCAGGAATGCGGAGATATCATAATTAGACTTTAAAATATTGTAAAAAAAAAAAAAAAAAAAAAAAAAAAGGGGGTGAAGCCATTCAAGAGAGAGCCATCCACAAACAGCTATAAGACGAACCTGTGTGAGTGCTTGGAGCCAAAGTGTGAGACCTGGCTCTGACGCAGACGTGTCCAGGGCCAGAGACAGTAAGGCAAGGCTAAGCAAAGATGGCCGGATGCTTCCACTGCGTCCTGAGCACACAACTCGCCACAATCGGTTTGTCAGGTGGCCCAGCTGACGTGTTGGCGATCCGCTCCTATAATAAGTTATATACTAAAAATTTGGAGTGATAATTTAGAACATGATGATATCAATTGAAGACAACCTGACAGATACAGCATTGTGCATAATAGATGAACATTTAAAAAGGCCACTTAACTTTAAAAAGTAGAATAATTTTTATGACATAATAAAAACAATGATAATAGTAAAAATAACAATAACAAAACAATAATAATAGTAATAGTAATAACAACAACAATAATAATAGTAATAATAAGAATAAAAATAGTAGTAATAACAATAACAACAGTAACAATATTAATAACAATAATAATTATCATTAATATAATTATTATTATAATCATTATTATCATAATTCATATACAATTTATATAATTATAATTATAATCATAATAATAACAAAAACACAACACCATAATAATAATAATAATGATAATAATAATAACAACAACAACAATAGTACCAATAATAATAAAAGTAAAATGAGCAAACAACGGTCTCTGAAAGGACAGGCTCAAAGAAAAATACTCCCAACACTCTGTTCATCACCAACCTCTGCGCTTGCTGGTGCTTCGGTGCAGAGACAATAGCCAAGGCATGAAGCACCTGAAGGAAATCCAGAGTGATGGACGCCTTCGGGTGCCATGACAGCTTGTCCAGCAGCACACGCTCCATCCGCAGGAGCTCTCGGTGGGTGCAGTCCATGCCTCCTCGCTCCACTACCTCTATCGTGGCTGGGACATTCTGCTCAGGAGGAGAGAAAAAAGAGAAGAGGCAGGAGATTGTGATTAATTTACATAATTCAGAGTTGTGTAAGTACATAGAAAAGAGAAAAGAAAATGGACTGTAATCCATTTATGTAATTCAGAGCTATGTAGGTACATAATGCAGCTACAATTGGTATCACTCCCAAATCTAGACCACAAAAAACTTGTATCACTCAACAATACCCTTATATTAAATACTAGGACCCTGGTTCTTAGTCAGGGAGGATCTCCTTGGCGGATATGCGATTTCTGGGGAAAGGAGTGAGTGAGTCTCAAGCCCATGGGAAAAGGGAAGAAATCTTTCTAATCCTACATGGAATTTTCTTAGCAAGTGTTGTTGCCCTTATGCAGTGCTTTGACAGAATACTTTCAGCTTCTATATTTCAATTCAAAAGGAATATCTAATCATCTAACTGAAGATGTGAGGGCGAGGGGGGGGGGGACAAATAGAAAGGGCCCACTATCAGCACTTGGAATAGTTTAAGAACAACAGACGGCCTGCTACAGTGCTGGTAAAAAAAATAACAGTTCAATGACAATTTTCATGCTATTTATATGATCATGAGATATCAATTTATGAAATCTTCATACAGGACAAGTATGACATGACTGTTCTGAAAATCTGAAAGGAGGAGGAAGAAAGAGGGTAAAACATAAAAGAAGAAAGAGAAAGAAAAGAAGCAACTGAGGAATAAGAAAAGGAAAAATGGAAGGAGAATGAGAATGAGGAACAGGGGAAGACATAAAAGAAGAGAGAGAAGGAATAAGAAAGGAGGCAAGAGAAGAATAAGAAAAGGAAGAGGATGATGAGGAAGAAGAGAGGAAAGTAAAAAAATAAGAAATTGAAAAGAAGAAAAGTGGAATTAGTAGCAGCAGAAGACAAAAAAGAATGGAAAGGAAAAGAAGAAAAAAAGATAGGATAAAGAAGAAGAAAGATAAAGAAGAAACGCAAAACAAAGAAAATGAAGATGAAAAAAGAAAAGAAACGAAAAAAGAGAAAGAAAAGAAAAAAAAAAGGAAAATATCCACAAACAAGCAACCAAAAGAGTGCCCCCACCTCGTCCTCCTCGTGGATCTTGGCGGCGATGAAGAGCGCAGCGGCCCCGACGGCGTGCAGGTACCGCGGCGGGATCCTGACGCGGTGCAGGAGGCGGTCCAGCAGCGCCGCCGCCGTGAAGCCCGTCTCGGGCGCCCACCCCAGCCGCCTGCACGCCGCCCCCTGCCAGCTCACCTGCCGGTCCCGCCCCGCCACGCCCACCTCCTCGCCCTGTAACGAAAGAGAAGGTCAGTCTGTGAATGCATGGGCGTGTGATGGTGAATAAATACATATAAGGGTTAAAATTAAAATAATCATGTGAATAAATAAGCATATCGTACACACAATATAAATAAGTAAATAGACAAAAAATATAATAATAAATAAAATAAAATAAAAAGTAAATAGAAAAAAAATACGTAAAATAAATAAAAAAAATAAAAAAAATATAATGATTACATACATAAATCACACTAGATATTGAATATATCTGAATTAACAAAGAGCCTACGTAAATAAAAAGAAGTACAGAGAAAGGATAGTAAAGAAAATCCGTAATGAAAAAGGTCAATAAAAGAACAAATACATAATCAAATACAAACCGTAACAAATTCATTCACACATATACAATACTAAATAAAATAAGTACATTTTCACACAACACAACCGCAACCAAGACAGTAAAAATATAAACAAGGTAGAAAAAATTAAAAATAACAAATAAACAAATAAGTATAAAGACAAATTAGCCAAGAGACACACACATCGCGAGCAGGGTCGACAAGCTGAGCATCGCTTTGCGCTGTCACAAAATTAAAAAAAAAAAAAAATACATACTGTGACCATAACATTAAAATAACCTAGAGAGAGAGAGAGAGAGAGAGAGAGAGAGAGAGAGAGAGAGAGAGAGAGAGAGAGAGAGAGAGAGAGAGAGAGAGAGAGAGAGAGAGAGAGAGAGAGAGAGAGAGGTGGGAGGGGAGGGAGGGAGGGAGGGAGGGAGGGAGGGAGGAAGGAGGAAGGAAGGAGGAAGGAAGGAAGGGGAAGGAAGGAAGGAAGGGAAGGAAGGAAGGAAGGAAGGAAGAAGAGAGAGAGAGAGAGAGAGAGAGAGAGAGAGAGAGAGAGAGAGAGAGAGAGAGAGAGAGAGAGAGAGAGAGAGAGAGAGAGAGAGAGAGAGAAATGTGAAGAGTTTACATCCACCATCTGCAGGCCGCCAGCATTCCCCGTGGCGCAATCACACACAATGACACACACTCCTAACACGTTAACCCAGGCCTCTCGCTACTCAGTCACTCATTCACTCACTTACTCATTCTCTCATCTACTCACTTACACACTCATTCTCACATCTACTCACTTACACACTCATTCTCACATCTACTCAATCTACCACTATTCTCTCATCTACTCACTTACACACTCATTCTCTCATCTACTCACTTACACTCTTACTCATTTACTCTTCACACTCAATTACTCATTTACTCGCACACATTCACTCATTTACTCACACACATTCACTCATTTACTCACACACATTCACTCATTTACTCACACACATTCACTCATTTACTCACACACATTCACTCATTTACTCACACACATTCACTCATTTACTTTCACTCATTTACTCACACACATTCACTCATTTACTCACCTGCACGCTCATTTACTTATTTACTCACTTACAAACTCATTCACTCCTTTAATCACACACTCAATCCCTCATTAACTCACTCACACACTAAATCACTCATTTAAGTCACACACTCACTCATTTACTTATTTCAACACTTACAATTTCATTTATTTATTCAAGTACCCTCTCACTCATTTACTTACTCACTAACTCCGTCAAATAACTCGTTTTCTCTTGATTCACTCTTTCATCCACTCACCCGTTCCCTCATCACTGACACACGCACTCACTCATTTATTCTTTCCCTCATCCACTCACTCAATCACTTATTTCCTCTCTCATATATTCACTTACTCACTAATTCTCCCTCTCTCCCTCTCTCCCTCTCATCCCTCTCTCCCTCCCTCCCTCCTCTCCTCCTCCCTCTCCCTCTCCTCTCCCTCCCTCTCTCTCCCTCCCTCCCTCTCTCCTCCTCTCCCTCTCTCCTCCTCTCTCTCTCCTCTCTCTCCCTCCCTCCCTCTCTCCTCCCTCTCTCCCTCTCTCCTCCCTCCCTCTCTCTCTCCCTCCTCCTCCCTCCCTCTCTCCCTCCTCTCTCCTCTCTCTCCTCCTCTCTCTCTCCCTCCCTCCCTCTCTCCCTCCCTCCCTCTCTCCGCTCTCTCCCTCCTCTCTCCCTCCTCTCTCTCCTCCCTCCTCCCTCCCTCCCTCTCTCTCTCTCCCTCCCTCCCTCTCTCCTCCCTCCTCTCCCTCCCTCCCTCCCTCCCTCTCCTCTCTCCCTCCCTCCCTCCTTGCCCCCGCACCCGCTTCGGCCTCAAGATCCAGCAACCGCGATGCAGTTTCCCCAAATCCATTTCGCGAACGCATGCAACACTGCGGTTCCTGCGCGTTCGGGTTTTCGGGCGATATATACATGTTGCACTGTGGTTCCCCCCTTTTCCCCCTCCCTCCCCCTCCCTCCCCCCACTCCCCCGACCATTCCCCTGGACTGGGTTTCTGTTGTTATGCAAGTTGCAACAGACGAAAACATCATCGCAAACACGGTAACCCGAATAAGAGCGAGGTACATGTGAACTGTATTTTTAATTTTTTTTTTTCCTTCTTTGTTTATTTATTCCTTTCTTTCTTTCCTTCTAAACTGGAGCAGTCTGACCGGGACAGATGTAACCCGTTGTTGTTAAAACCCGAAGAATATCTATTAACATGGACATGCGTATACATAGAAATAGATGCATAAATGTCTATCTGACAGGTATGCATTTATCTACCTATCCATCAACCCGGTAGATATGAATGTTTAGACAGATATGCATTTATTTTCGTGTATGCACATGTCCGTAAAATGAATGGTCACTGAGCCGGACCTCGCACAATTTTCACAAAACTGGCCATCTGTCTCCAGATGCAGACGTGTGTGAAATATGCAATTCCTGCGCAAATATAGGAATGAGAATTTGCACGTATGTAAAAGCGCGTGAATTTTGTCTTGGGTGAGGCGTTAACCTACATCCAGTCAAGCCTAGGTTCTGGAAGGTCTTGGGCCCTGGAAATCAGTTAATCAAAGCAGGGTTTTTTCATCTGGGGTCCTTGGATGGGTTCCAGGGGATACCCGTGAGGATATGATAAAAACCAATATTCATATTCGCTGTTTGCAGCATAAAAAAGAGTACTTTTTAAAATATTGTTTACTTGTGTATCTCATATACGTATGAGTCACTCAAATCTCATAAAATAAAGTACACTCTACACATTAAATCCATTTTTTTTTTTTTTTGGGGGGGGGAGGAAAGGGTCCATAGCTTTCACTAGACCCTTAAAGAGGTCCGTCACGCAGCACAG
>NW_020870013.1:169642-171395 GCF_003789085.1 Penaeus vannamei
TATTCCCATTCGCATTTTCCACACCCCTATTACGCGCAACAGAATCACGTGACACACAGACACACGCCATCTGTCGCTCCAAAAATTCCCTTTTGTCATTTCGTTGTTTACTTCCAACTCGGGCTGTGTGTGCATATGCGTGTGTGTGTGTGCATGTGTGTGTGTGTGTGTGTGTGTGTGTGTGTGTGTGTGTGTGTGTGTGTGTGTGTGTGTGTGTGTGTGTGTGTGTGTGTGTGTGTGTGTGTGTGTGTGTGTGTGTGTGTGTGTGTGTGTGTGTGTGTGTGTGTGTGTGCGGCGCGCGTATGTGTGTGTGCGCGTGTGTGTGCATGTGAGTGTGTGTGCGCGTGTGCGTGTGCGTGTGTACGCCTTTGCGTGCGTGCGTGCGTATATGCGTGTGTTTGTTAAGTGGGTGATTGAACGAGTGATTGAGTGAGCGATAGAGTGTGTGAGTGAATGCGCGTGTGTGCGTGCGCATGACTTAGCATGAACTGGACAAAGCAACGTTGGAAGCTCCCCTTATTGCGTGCCTTGACGGGAGGAAGAAGAAAAAAAAGTGGGGGGGGGGGGGGAGGCCTATACGCCCTATCCGATCCTCAAACTACAGATAATACGAGCATAATCATTTCCTTCTCTCGCTCGCTCCCGCCCTCACTCTCCCTCTTTTTCTATCTCCCTCTATCTCCCTCTCTCTCACCATCTCTCTCATCCATCTCTCTCACCATCTCTCTCACCATCTCTCTCACCATCTCTCTCACCATCTCTCTCACCATCTCTCTCACCATCTCTCTCACCATCTCTCTCACCATCTCCCTCCCTTCTCTCTCTCCTCTCTTCTTCTCTCTCCTCTCTCTCTCTCTTTCTCTCTCTCTCTCTCTCCTCTCTCTCTCTCTCTCTCTCTCTCTCTCTCTCATCTCTCTCTCTCTTTCTCTCATCGTCTCTCTCTCTCTTCTCTCTCTCACCATCATGTCCCTCTCTCTCACCATCCCATGTCCTCTCTTCATGTCCCTCTCTCTCACCATCCATGTCCCTCTCTCTCACCATCCATGTCCCTCTCTCTCACCATCCATGTCCCTCTCTGTCCCATCATCTCACTCTCTCTCACCACCATGTCCTCTCTCTCTCACCGTCAATGTCCCTCTCTCTCAACCGTCCATGTCCCTCTCTCTCACCGTCCGTCTACCATCTCACTCTCCCTCTCTCTCACCATCCCATGTCCCTCTCTCTCTCACCCCATCCATGTCCCTCCTCTTCTCACTCATCTCTCACTCTCTCTCCCTCTCTCTCACAAATCTCTCACCCTCCTCTCTCTCACTCATCTCTCACCTCCTCCATCTCTCACCATCTCATCTCTCACCCATCCCTCCTCTCTCACCATCTCTCACCCTCCCTCTTCTTCTCACCATCTCTCACCTCCTCTCTCTCACCATCTCTCACCCTCCCTCTCTCTCACATCTCTCACCCTCCCTCTCTCTCCACATCTCTCTCAACCTCTGCTCCTCTCTCTCACCATCTCTCACCCTCCCTCTCTCTCACCATCTCATCTCTACCATCTCCCCTCCTCTCTCTCACCATCTCTCAACCATCTCTCACCTCCTCTCTCTCACCATCTCTCACCCTCCCTCTCTCTCACCATCTCTCACGCCTCACTCTCTCTCACCATCCTCACCTCCCTCTCTCTCACCATTCTTCACCTCGCTCTCTCTCACCATTTAACCTCCCTCTCTCTACCCATCTCCTCACCCTCCCTCTCCTC
>NW_020870014.1:0-2500 GCF_003789085.1 Penaeus vannamei
GTAGAGAGGGGAGAGAGGGTGGGGAGGATTGGGGTTGGGGGAGAGCAGGGAGAGTATAGGGGGGAGGGGTAGAGAGGGGAGAGGTCCAAGGGGAAGGGGTGGGAGGGGGGAGGAGCGGAGAGAAGGATTCGGGGGAAGGGTGAGAGGGGAGAGGACAAGGGGAAGGGGATGGAGGGGGTAGGAGAGGTGGGGGGAGAGGAGGGAGAGGGTATGGGGGGGTAAGAGGGGAGAGGAGGAACATAGGGGAAGAGGTGGGAAGGGGAGGAGAGAGAGAAGGATGGGGGAGGCGTTAGAGAGGGGAGAGGACAAGGGGAAGAGGTGGGGAGGGGGGAAGGAGGGAGAGAAGGTATGGGGGAAGGGGTGGAGAGGGGAGAGGACAAGGGGAAGGGTAAGAGTTGTAAGGTATTATCGCGGAGGGGGAGATGTCGGATATTGCACGCACGTCCGTGGGAGGATGAGGTATGGATGTTGTAGAAGAAGGAGTGCGCAGTAACGAGATGGGAGTGTATTGAAGGCGGAGGAGTGGAGAGGAAGGTGGGAGTGTGTGAGGCGAGTGACAGTTAAGGGAGAGAAGGATGGGGAGGGGTAAGAGGGGAGAGGAGGGCAAGGGGGAAGAGGTGGGAGGCTGTGGGGAGGAAGGAGGAAGAAGGATGGGGGAGGGGTAGAGAAGACGGTGATGTACGCGCGGTGGGTATTGCAAGGCAAGGGACCCATAGGGGGGGGGGAGAAGAGGGAGGAAAGAGAAGAGAGGGAAGGGAATGGGGGATTAGTTGAACGAGTTGGGGGCGGGGGGGGGGAAGGTAGGGGACCATAGGGAAGGAAGAATGCAGGATGGAGGAATAGGTCAGAGAGGAGGTAAGATCTCAAGAGAGAAAACAGGAGTAGGAAGGGTGGAAGAGAACAGGGAAAGGAGAGGAGAGGAAGGAGGAGGACAGAGTAGAGGAAGAGGTGGGTGGGTGGGCGGGTGGGGTGGGGGTTGGGGGGGGGATTACTCACTTGCCTTCTCGCTCTTTTCTTTCTATCTCCTTTCTCTTCTTTCCCTCTTTCTCTCTTACCCTCCGTGTTCCTTTGTCCCGTAAGTGTTCGCAAGGGGGGAAGGAGGGGGGGGGGGGGGTGAAAGGGGAAAGAGAAGAAGAATGAATGAATAGGGAAGAAGGGAGAGGGGGTAGGAGGGGGTAGGAGGGGGAGGGGTGCAGGTAGGGCAAGGTAGGGGAGGGAAAGGAGGAAGAGGGAAAAATTGAAGAAGAGAAGGAAGACAAGAGTAAATAAGAGACTAAAACGAAGAAGAGAAAGA
This sequence comes from Penaeus vannamei, assembly GCF_003789085.1. Classification (NCBI taxonomy): domain Eukaryota; kingdom Metazoa; phylum Arthropoda; class Malacostraca; order Decapoda; family Penaeidae; genus Penaeus; species Penaeus vannamei. Next base: position 1,295 of record NW_020870014.1, read on the forward strand.
GGGAAGCATGAAGAAGAGGAAGGGGAAGGAAAGAAGAAGCAAATGAGGAGAGAAAAAAATGAAGGAAGGGAATAGGTTGAAAAAGGAGGAGGAGGAGAGATAAAAAAGAGCGAATAAGGAAGGAGAATAGGAGGGATGGGAAAAGAAGAAAGATGAAATTCAAGTAGAAGGCGAAAAATAGAGATAGAAAAAGGAATAGAGAAGAGTGAAAAAAAAATAAAAGAAGTAACAAAGAAAAAAAATAAAGAAAAGGAGAAAGGGAGAGGAGAAAGAATCGATAAAAAAGATACGCAGAAGAGGAAATAAGAGAAGGAAAAGGGAAGAAGGGAAAGACTGGATGAAACACAGGCAAGTAGAATGGAAGAAGAATAGAAGTAAAGAAGAAAAGGGTAAGAAGAGAAAGTAAAAATAGGAAGAGGAGAATAAGAGAGGGAAAAGAGGAAGCAAAGGAAGGAAGAAGGGAAGGAGGGGAGAAAAGGAGGAGGAAGAGTAGAAGAAGAAATAATAGAATAAAAAAAAGAGGACGAGCGAAAAGCGAATGAATGGGAGCAGAAAGAAGACAGAGGAAACGAATGAGGAATTATAAGAAAGAAGAGAAAGAGGGAGAAAGATACAATGAGAGAAGAAAGGGGAAAAGAATAGAAAGTAAAAGAAAATGGAAAAAAGAGAACCGGAAAGAAGAAGAAGGGAAAGAGGAAAAGAACGAGAAAGGAAAAAGGGAAAGGAGGAATAAAAAAAAGGGGGGGGAGGGATATAAAGAAGAGAGAAATAAAAATTAGAAAGTTAAGAAAAAGAGGAAGAGGGAAAAGAAGGAAAGATAGGAAATCAGAATAAGGAAAAAGAGAAAAAAAATGAAGAATAAAAATAAAACGGAGACAGAGTACAAGAATAAGAAAAAATAAGAAAGAAAAGAACAGAAGAAAGGAAGGGCAAGACGTAGAGTAGATTAAGAAAGAGGAAACAGGAAACAGAAGTGCAGAAGAAGGGAAGAGAAAGAATCGACGACGAAGGAGAGGATCGAAGGAGGCAAAAGACAGATGAAAAAAGAAAGAAGAAGAAGACGAACGAGAAAAGAAGAGAGAGAAGAAAAAAAAGAAGAAAAATAGAAGAAAGACGGAAATAGACGGAGGAAAAACAAAAAAAATACACGGTGGGGTTCAGTGAGGCTCACCCCTGTCCTCCCCCCTCCCCCCTCCCGCTTCCCCA
>NW_020870014.1:27693-30076 GCF_003789085.1 Penaeus vannamei
CTCTTTCTCATCTACACAACACACACACATACACACACCACACAACACACACCCACAGTCACAAACACACACACAAGCAAACACTCATTCTCACACACAAACACATCCACAATCACAAACGCAGACACAACCAACCACACACAAGCAAACACTCCATTCGCGCACACACCACACAAACACCCACCCACCCACAAACACACCCAAACACACACACACACCCGCAGTACACAACACAAATAACAAAACAAACACTCATTTGAACACACAAACAAACAGAAACACAAACACCCCACACACATACACACACAAACACTCATTCACACACACAAACAAAACAGAAACACCAACCACAGACACCACACACAAACAAACACTCATCTCACACACACACACAAACCCAACAACACTCATTCACACACACACACAAACAGAAACACAACACAGACACACAACACAAACAAACACTCATTCACACACACACACACACCAAACACTCATTCACACACACAAACAACAGAAACACAAACACACACACACAACAAACACTACACACACACAACAAACAGAAACACAAAACACACACAACACAAAAACACTCATTCACACCACACAACAAACAAACACTCATTCCACACACACACACAAACAGAAACACTGCATTAGATCTCTTTTGGGAACAGCCTTAGGAATATAACCTATGCATGTCATTATACTTAGAAAGAAGGAAATAACAAACAAAAAGAGATAGAAAAGAATAAAAGAATGTTGGAAATTGTAAAGACTATGATCAGGTCATTCTGACAGGAAGATTTTATTCGCTGGATAAATGTGTTATTATTTTTTTTTGTTTTGTTAATATTTTTTATTTACTGTCATTATCATTTCTGTTGTTATTATCTACTTTATATCATTCTTGTTTTGTATGTCTTGATGGATGAGGTATTAGATAAGGCAGTAAGGGAAAGCGAGATAGATAGATAGATAGATAGATAGAGAGAGAAAGAGAGAGAGAGAGAGAGGAGAACTCGGGTAGATTGATAACAATCCTCTCTCCCTCTCTCTTCCCCCCCCCCCCCCCTCCTCTCTCCTCTCTCTCTCTCTCTCTCTCTCTCTCTCTCTCTCCTCCTTCTTCTCGCTTCCCCCTCCCCTCTCTCCTCTCTTCTCTCTCTCTCTCTCTCTCTCTCTCTCTCCCCCCTCATCTCTCTCCTCTCCTCTCTCTCTTCTCTCTCTCTTCTCTCTCTCTCCCTCTCTCTCTCTCTCTCCTCTCTCTCTCTCTCTCCTCCCCCCCCCCCCTCCCTCTCTCTCTCTCTTCTCTCTCTCTCTCTCTCTCTCTCCTCTCTCTCTCTCTCTCTCTCTCTCTCTCCTCTCTCTTTCCTCTCTCTCTCTCTCTCTCCTCTCTTCTCTCTTCTCTCTCTCTCGTCGCTCTCTCTCTCTCTCGCTTCCCCCCCCCTCTCTCTCTCTCTCTCTCTCGCTTCCCCCCCCCCCCCCCCCCCCCCTCTCTCTCTCTCTCTCTCTCTCCTCTCTCTCTCTCTCGTCTCTCTCTCTTCTCCCTCTCTCTCCATATTTCCTATCCAAAAGGAAAGGTAGAAAAGATCAAACAAACAAACAAGCAAAAAGAACCGTTTGATATCCTGACGTTAAATCAGATTAAGATATGAAGTCTTCCTTTTAATTAATTTTCACTCGTTCTCTCTTTTCATCTTCTTCCCCCCCCCTCCCCCCCTTCCTCTTTCGCCCCCTCCTCCTCCTCCTTTACCTGCTCTACTTCCTTCTCTTCGTCACTAAATTTCGTTTCATTTTCTTAAGTATAAAAGAAAGAGAAAATATTTGACTAAGATTAGTTTATTATTATCAAAATAGGAATGATCACATGACACAGCAATGGTGATGGAAGTCATGATTATGGTTTTGATAAAAATGCTAATAACAATGATGGTAGTGAGAGTAATTATAATGATAATGATGGTAATAAGGTTGATAAAAATTATGTTAGTAGTAATGATGATAACCCCCAGCAATAATAATAAGGAAAATGATTAATAATAATGGTGAAACAGGTTTAGGATTAATGAAATAATTGATGAATAATAAAGATATATGATGATATAAAGATGATAATGATCATAACAATGATAATGATAATAAAATCTATAAGGATAATAATATCTATTGATGATAATAATAAGGATAATAACAATGAATGTTGATAACAATAATTGATGAATAACAACTGATAAAAATAATTACAACAAAATAGTAAATAATGACAAGAACAATAATATAATGGTAATAATAAAATAATGGAATAAATTTAATAATAAAATTATGAAATAATGACAATGAATAGGAGAGAATGACAGACAGATAACTGAAGAGAGTAGAG
>NW_020870014.1:36365-38865 GCF_003789085.1 Penaeus vannamei
GATTTTAACCAAAGGTGTGTTTTAACTAACTTAGATGCTTATTGCATATTGGTGGTGATGCAGGCCATGGTTTGGATCCAGGATTTTTTTTTCTAACTCGAAAAGTTATTAACAGATTTGAATAAAATTTTTACATGAGGTTTATCTTATACTAATTAATATTCCTTTAAATTTGGGGGGGGGGAGGTTTGCATTTTCGAAATTTGCTCATAGATCAAACTATGTATGATGAAAATAAAGAAAATAAAATATACCATATGAATGGCATATCATGTTTATTTGTATGAAAATTTTCATTATCATTTTTTGGACGCTTGCCAGATTTTTTAATTATTCCAAAAAAAATGAAGGTTGGTCTCATCTTATGTGAAATTGAATAAGCTTTCAAAAATAATCTCATTTTTTATTATCTCTAATCATTGCGTCACAATTGCCGATTTTCTAAGGTGACATGAAAAAATCATATTTCAGTCATCGAAAATGGCTGCTACCACTTAAAAAATAACGGCCGGGTCTTGAAATTTTCATGGGAGAACCGGGGGCCTAGGAACTTGAAAATGCATTTAACTCAATTTCGGCAAGATGGTCGAAAATTGCCGAAAAAAGACCAGACGGTCCCCTTAAATGACGCGCAACAGTTTACTTTGACAATAAAGTACAAACCGGGAACAAATAACACCATCGCAGATGAACTGAGTATACCCGAAAATATAGAAAGTGACACAAAGGAAGAGTACACGGCAAAGAAAATGAGGGAGAAATATCGTCAAAGGAAGAGCTGATGTCTGCACAGAACGAGGTTGAGTGTTTTAAGGGCATAAGATCACTTATGAAGGGAGAAGTGACTGATTGTGAAAAAGAGGACTGGTTGAAAGATGCAAACTTTCCGAAGCTTAGTTCGGGATGACATCGTGTGGCGCAGAGTGAATGCGGGAGTGAATCTCTAGAGAATAAGGCCTGTATGACCACCCAAATTGCAAATCAGAGTATTTTGTGTTTGCCATGATTAGTTTGGACATCAAGGTTGAAACAGGACATTTAGCTCAGTAAAATCTCACGGATATAAGCCAGGGATGTGGGAAGTCGAAAAAAAAATCATGTTGCGCAATGCGAGAGATGTAGCATAGCGAAGGATGAAACCCCGAAGCCTAAAGTAATTGTGGGGAAAATAGAGTGAGCCAACCTTGGAGAATGTTACCAATAGATTAAATAGTTTTAGATAAAAGGAATTGAAAATGTTCTTATAGTAACTGACGCATTTAAAATATATTCGTTTGCATTTCCAACGAAAGATCAAAAAGCAGTTACTGTTGGAAAATTATAAAGGAACAAATATTTGATAAGTTTGGAGCCCCTGACAGATTGCTTTCGGATCAAAGAAGACATTTTCTTTGCTTGCTTATCAGTGATGTAACTTTCGGGGCAGATAAAGTAAGAACAAGTGCATATGATCCGCAAGGAAATGGATGTTGTGAGAGATTTAACCGGATGTTGCATGGACTTTTAGTAACCCTAGATGAGAAAGCGGAAAAAAAGGCCCGAATACGTTTCCGACCTAGTTGCTGAATACAACGCTACGCTGCATACAACGACAGGCCACCTCTTGCTCGGGAGGGAAGCAACACTGCCACGAGACCCAGTTGTAATTAATGACCAGGAGGAAACCTTGATGAATGAGTTAGCAAAATGAGAGAATTACAAATGACCATTTGTGAATTGGCAAAAGAGGCGGAGAATAAACAGAAAAGGATAACTAGGAAGCACAAGGATGAGAGAGGGAAAGAGACTAGCTGAGTAGTTAGCCCGGAAGTATTGTTAAGAAACAATGTTAATCAGGGAAGCTGTAAAATGCAGAATCAGTGGCATGAAAATCGTTGGGTAATAAAAGCAATTTTAGACCCGAAGGCCGTGCTATATAAAATCCGTTCTTGCGATGGCACACAGGAAGAAAGAGTAGAAAAGAGAGTGAATCTTTGAGCAACTTCATCAAAATCAGTTGACGAAAAAACCGAAGAGGACAATTCTATACATCTTAATTTATGTGTAGATGCTAACTCTCCAAGGAGATTCCGTAGTCGAGCGATACAGGGTGAGGGCAGGGTCTGTCCTGAGTGAGGCTGGTGACCTCTACCTACTCTAGCTACCTCCTTTTTCTTCTACTAATCTGTTCTTTCATTACTTTTCCTATGTTATAAGGAAGATGGGAGCAGGGTCTGTCCTGAGTAAGGCGTGGCATTCTTTGCCTTACTTGAGCTTAGTCTGTCAGTTTCTTTTACTAATCTCTAAATCAGTTTTCAACACTACATTTTAAAGGCAGATAGACAGCCGGCCGTTGTCTGTCTGCATAGACATATATATACATATATGAATATATATGTATACACACACACACACACACATATAGGACCACCGACAGGGGGGTGTAGCCGGGGCAACGACTCCGGGGCCCGGGCACCGAATGAGGCCCCTAAAAAATTGCAGTAGTCGCTTATTTGCACAT
>NW_020870014.1:76446-83946 GCF_003789085.1 Penaeus vannamei
TTTGTTTGTTGATTGCTTGTTTGTGTATATGTGGTGTTTGTTGATTGCTTGTTTGTGTGTTTGTGTTTGTTTGTATTTACTGATTGCTTGTGTGTGTGTTGTGTTTGTGTCTTTGTTTGTTTGTGTGTGTGTTTGTGTTTTAGTTTGTTTGTATGTGTGTGTGTGTGTATGTGTGTGTTAGTGTGAGTGTAACTGTATGTGTGTATGCGCGTAGTACCAACAAAGACAAAAAGAAATACCACTGATTTTTATTCCCTATCATTTACAGGAAGGAAAAAACAACAACAAAAAACTAGCCTCTTAATATCTTAATGGCCCAGAGGAAGAAAAAAAATTGTTTCTCACAGAGGTGGTTGAACTTTATGGTTTTGGTGAATATATATTAAAAAAACAGAGAAGGTTTATATATTTGCGGTGTTTATGATAATATTTATGATAATAATAACTCGGTGGGTGTTTATTCTAATGTACTTCTGCACAAACAAACGTAGAAGTTTAAGCATGTACACACACACACACACACACATAGTATATACGTGCGCGCCGATATGTACACATACAAATGTACATATCTATGTACACAGATGGATAGACACATACACATAAAACCGTATATATCGCCATAAATATTTTCCAATTTATCGCACGAGAAAAGTATAAGAATTTTTTTTATAAATTCACCAAAATTAAGGACAATGAAACAAAACAGACATAAAAAACTAATTAATTGAAAGAATAAAACCCTTTCTCTCCCACAGGGGCAGTTTTGGTGGCGGTGGTGGCGGCGCTGTGCCAGGCCCGGGAGGCCTCTCCTCGCCGCTCCTACGAGGGGGACGAGAGGAGGATCGGGTCTTCCTCTTCTTCCTCCTCTTCCTCGGAATCGACCGCTCCTGAGATCACCCTCGACTCGGCGTCCATGTTCGGCGTCTCAAACTTGGCCAAGCTCATCTCCAGCGCCCTCAAGGACAAGGAAGCGGCCCTCGACGACAGGGACAGCGCGGGCTCTGGTGAGGTCGTCCACCAAACGACCTCCTCCTTCTTCTCTAGTTCGGTCCCCGACGCTCCTTCGACCTCCCCATCAACCTCCTCCTCCAGCTCGACCTCCTCCTCCACCTCGACCTCCTCCTCCACCTCGACGACCGAGAACTCCACGCCCGTCGCAGGAGACCCACCCTCGGCCGAGGAGGAGAGGGGCGCGACGGAGGCGGACGAGGAGACAACAGACGCCACCAAGAGCCTGCAGGAACTCCTGATGGCTCTCGCAGGCAACGAAAAGAAGGGAGAGGGANACACAGACACATACACACACATGCATATATGTGCACACAAATTTGCGGATGTGTGTTGACGTATATGTACGTGTATTTTGTATACGTATGTATATGTGCATGTGTAGGTATGTGTGTGTTTGTGTTTATGTATGTGTTGTGTGTGTTTATGTGTGTGTGTGTGTGGTGTGTGTGTGTGTTGTGTGTTGTGTGTGTGGTGTGTGTGTGTGTGTGTGTGTATGTGTATGTGTGTGTGTGTTGTATGTTGTATGCGTGTTTGTGTATGTATATGTATGTCCACTCTCGTTTTATATATACAAGCATAAAGGTATGTGCATACGTACATACCTATATCACTGTATACGTTCACACCCAGACAAAATCCCCTAGCCTCGCACAGGGCTCCTTCCCCACGCCTTCCAGATTCCCCAAATTACTATTTATTCCCCGGAGAATCGTCCTGTTCTTATGACCTCCGAAGAGAAGTGTAAGACATGACGTCACGCGATTTTTTTTTTCCTTTTTTTCTGTTATCGTTATTCCAATATGTCTCGAAAGATTTTTTTTGTTTGTTTGTTTGTTTTTTGCAAGCGTATATACATATACACACATACATACACGCACATACACATACATATACACATACACACATGCAAACGCACACGCACACACATGCACGCACACACATTTCACACACACACACACAAACACACGCCACACCACACACACACACGCACACTCCACACACACACACGCACACATGTATACAGACATACACACACATGTATACACACACACCACACACACATGTATATACACACACACATACACACACATACACACACACACACACACACCACACACACACACACACACACACACACACGCACACACACGCACACACACACACACCCACACACCACACACACACACACACACACATACACATATCTAAAATTGGTAATTCAGTCTTGTCACAAAGAATGGCAAATATAATGGTAATCAGAGTTACATTACTGCAATTAACAATGGTAATGATGATGGTAATTAGAAGAATTATAATGATCTATCCACAATAATGGTGATAAAAGTATTCATAATGGTAATGATAATGACGGGAAAACAAACATGGTATTTGTAATGAAGACGTAAATAAAAGTAATTAAAAATATTAATGATGCAATAATGATAATAATGATAATAATAATGATTAATTAAGAATAGTGATAGACCAGGTATACTAGCTAACACTAATACGAATACTAATAATATCAACGTAAGTGATAATAATTCTAATAAGATGATAATGATGATGATGATAACAACAACGATAATGATGTTTACAATAATAATGGTAATAACAAAAACACTAATAATAATGAAAACGATAATGGCAATAATAATAACCATAATAACAATAATAATTGTAAGAAGATAGTAATAGTAATAGTAATAGTAATAGTAAGGGGACTTTTAATACTACTACTACTTACTATTAATGATAATGATAAAAGTAATGGCAAGAACAATGGTAATTGTAGTCGTAATGATAATGATAATACTACTAATACTAATAATGATACAAAAACCAATAATAATGATACAAAAACTAATAATAACGATAACTATGCTATTACAAATAAAAAACAATATCATCATCATCATCATCGTTAGAGTAAAAAAAAAAACATAACGATGATGTTAAAAAACTCCAATAACACCTTCTAAACAATTTGAATTTGACAACTTTCCTTTTCAATGCCACCTCGATATCCCCCACAGCTTTTACCTCGACAGACGAAGCCAATAATCCCCCTGAAAGCATTCTTAAACCAGAGCGTTTAACCCCCAGTAATCCCAGGCAGCTACGAAACATGATCGAAACAAGTCTGGCTCACGTGTAATAACAGCTGGGGCCAAAGCACGTGGATCAGGGTGTCGTAATCAGCTGATTGAGAGAGAGAGGAGGAACGAGAAGAGAAGAGAGAAGAGATGGAGGAGGAGAGAAGAGAGAGAGAGAGGAGAGAGACTAAGGAGAGAGCGAAGAGAAGAGAGAGAGAGGAGGGAGAGGAGAGACCGGGAGAGAGAGGAGGAGAGAGGTAAATGAGAGGTGGAGAAAAGAGAGAGAATGGTAGGAAAGAAGGAGGAAAAGCGGAGAAGAAAGAAAATTTAAAAGAGAGAGAGAGATGAGGAGGAAGGAGAGTAAGAGAAGAAAGAATAGAAAAACTCGACAAAATAATGAGAGAGAAAAAGAGAGAGAAAGGAAACTCGAAAAATAGGAGAAAAAAAAACAGAAAGAAGAAAACTCGAAAAATAAGAGAAAAAAAATAAGAAGAAGAGAAGAGGGAGAAAAACTCGAAAAAGAAAAGAAAAAGAAAGAAAAGAAGAAAGAGAAGGAGAAAGAGAGATCAAGCGCACCTCATGCCCACCTGTTCTCTCCCCTCCCCCCCCCCTACCCTCCCCACCACCTCCCACCCCTCCCCCCTCCTCCCCCCTCCCCCGACCCTTAGCCCCCACCCCCCCCTCCCTTCCTTCCTTCCCCCCACCCCCACTCCGGATCACACCTTTAATAACCCCCCCCCCCTCACAAAACAGCTTGCTGCTCCTCGACCCACAACTCGAGGTCCTTCCGTATTCGAGTCGCAAGTACCCAGACGCCGCGGGTGGGCGAGTGACTTCATCTCGCATGGGCTCGGGGCGGCCCCGGTAAGGGGCGGGCGATTGGGGCTGATCACGGCCGGTTCGCTTGGGCGGGACGTGGGCGTGCATACCGGGAACATGCTTGCACGCACGGGATAGGAGACACGCACAACAGACACGCAATTAAACACACACATACATTACACACATATATGAATTCATGCAATGTTTATATATTAATTATATGCATATATAATATATATATATATATATATATATATATATATATATATATATATTATATATATACATTATATATATACACACACATACACAATATACATACATATACATGTATACACACACCATAAATATATATACGAATTTATGTATTCACATTCTCGATATCTGAACTTGCTGAGCATCCGGGGGCATGGCATGCACAGGAAATAACATGCATTGCAAGCCACGAGCTATTGCCAGCACCAGTCGTCGTCGACTTTCAGCTTTCTTCCCAGCAAACCCGAGGCTGTTCTGACGCCCGGGCCTGCACGAGCTTTTGCCCTTCCACTGATCCGTGGGTGACAGGGCGAAGGGGGACCTGCTGTAGGGGTCACAAGCCTCTCGTACAACCCCTTTTGGTCGGGTCTGTATCCTGGAGAGGGTACTCTAGCACCGCTGCGGAGCGACGACACACACAGAAAGAGAAGAGTGAGAGGGAGAGAGAGAGAGGGGGAGGGGGGGGAAGGGGAGGAAGAGGGAGGAGAGAGAGAGAAGAGAGAGAGAGAGAGAGGAGGAGAGAGAGCGGAGAGGAGGAGAGGGGGAGGGGGAGGAAAAGGGGGAGGGAGGGAGAGGAAAATAAACAAGAGGAGAGAGAGAGAGAAAGAAAGAGAGTGAGAGGGAGGAGAGAGAGAAGAGGGTGGGAAAGGGGCAAGGAAGAGGGAGGGAAGGAGAGAACCGAAATAAAGAGAGAGAAAGCGAGAGAGAAGAGCAATTGTGGGGAGAGTGTGATAGCACCAATGCATGAAGCATGACCCTCTTGACCCAGATACATTTCGAACTTGTTGACTGAAAAAAAGAAAAAAGGAAAGAAAGAAAGAAAGAAAGAAAAAAACAACAACAAATCTATCAATATCAAATATTTATACATTTATATAAAATATACACTGCCTTTCTAAAATCCGCTTGCTGGGACATAGGCCTCCCCCAATCTGCGCCACCTGGTTGACGTATGGTTTGCATCGAAAGGAGAAAGAGGGCCCACCCTACCATGACTGGCCCCAGTTCGGGTATTAGGCGCCTTTTACTTTATCTATTCGTCTATATGGAGATTGATAAGTCAGTTATATGCAATTGATACACACAAAATAAGTAGAGATGAGAGTCAACCTTCGTACCGATTTTACCGCACACATACACACACACACACACGCAACATACACGCATTCACACACACAGCACACGCACACGCACCCACACACACACACACACACACACAATTCACACACACACACGCACACACCCACCACTGCCCAACAGAAACAACGAGGAAGGACAAGAAAACACACACGAATTATGCCAACAACCCCACACCCCCACTCACCTCCCGCCCCACTCACCCCCACATCCCCCCACCCCAACACACCCACATCCACCCCCCCCACCCCCACATCCCCCCCCTCCACTCATCCCCCACATCCCCCCCCACCACTCATCCCCCCACAAACCCACACTCACCTTCCCCCCACTCCCCTCCACTCACCCCCCCCACACAACCACACTCACACCCCCCCCCCCCCCCACACCCATTCACCCCTCACATCCCCCCCCCACATCCACCTCCCCCCCCACCCCCTCCACTCAACCCCACACTCACCTCCCCCCACCCCACACCCACCCCACACAACACTAAGGGGGAAAACCTGGCCTGTTATCCCTGGGGTCCGCGTCCTCTCCGGTCAGCGAGCGTTTATTAAAACAAACTTGCAAGCATATTCCAGAACATATTCCAGAAGTGTCCCGCGATATGAATGGCGTTTAACCCAAAGTCAAATTAAAGTGGATGTCAAAAAAAAGTGTAAAAAAAAAAAAAAAAAAGGGAAAAGAAGAAAAAAAAAAAAAAATAAAACAAAAAAAAGGAGTAAAGAAGAAAAAAAAAGAAGAAAAAAAGAAAAAAATGAAAAAAAATGAAAGAATGAAAAAAAAAAGAGATAAGGAAAAAGAATGAAAAGAAAAAGTAAGATAGTAAATTGATGTTAAACAAAGTGAAAAAAGGAAGAAACTAAAATACTAAAAAAGAAGTAAATGAAAAGTAAAATAAAAGTAAAAGAAAAAAGTAAAAATAGTGAAGTGATGTTAAAGAAAAAGTAAAAAAGAGGGACACTGAATAAAAGGAAACAAAAATAGTGAAAAAAAGGAAATGAAAAGTTAAAAAAAAAAAAAAAAAAAAATAAAAAGAAAGGAAAAAAAGTAAAAAAAATAAAATGAATTAAGAAAAACAAAAAATGTAAAATGGACAATGAAAAAAAAAAGAAACTAAAATAGTAAAAAAAAAAAAAAAAAGAAAAGTAAAAACAAAAACAAAAACCAAACAAAAATAAAACAATATTGTTCTGTCGCTCCCTAAACAATTGAAAATAAATGAGAGGAAATATGATTGGCGGAAAGTAGATTAGACTTTCCGAACTGTAACAAAATTTTGGTATTTCATTGTAAAACATTAATTTCAATTTGAATTCTGGAATTTTAAAAAATGCGAATGACAACAGTATGCAGATTAAAGGCAGGGAAGTATTAGCAACCGCGTGTGCAGCAAGCTTGATTATTATTTTATGAATAAGGTAATATTTTGTGGAGGTTGCCTTTGTAAAAAAAAAAAAAAAAAAAAAAAAAAAAAAAAAAAAAAAAAAAAAAAAATAAAAAAATAAATAATAATAATAAATAATAATAATAAAACAAATAATAATAATAATAAAAAATAAAAAAAAAAATAAATAATAATACATAAAATAAATAATAATAAATAAATAAATAATAATAAAAAAATACATTGTCGCAAATAGGCCTACATCAATAAAAAATAAAATAATAATCATAATAATAAATTGTCGTGAATAGGCCTACATGAACGAATGCATACTACACATACAGACACATATACTCGTGCACTTTATATATTTACATACAAACACGTACATGTGTAAGAAGTGTGTGTGTGTGTGTGTGTGTGTGTGTGTGTGTGTGTGTGTGTGTGTGTGTGTGTGTGTGTGTGTGTGTGTGTGTGTTTGTTTGTGTGTGTGTGTGTGTGTGTGTGAGTGTGTTTGTGTGTGTTTGTTTGTGTGTGTGTATGTGTGCGTGTGTGTGTGTGTGTGTGTGTGTGTGTGTGTGTGTGTGTGTGTGTGTGTGTGTGTGTGTGTGTGTGTGTGTGTGTGTGTGTGTGTGTGTGTGTGTGTGTGTGTGTGTGTGTGTGTGTGTAGTGTGTGTGTGTGTGTGTGTGTGTGTGTTGTGTGTGTGTGTGTGTGTATGTGGGTGTGTTATGTGTGTGTGTATGTATGTAGTTGTGTGAGTGTGTGTGTCAGACGTGTGTGTATAT
>NW_020870014.1:93946-96446 GCF_003789085.1 Penaeus vannamei
TGTGGTAATTTTCTATATTACCTTCGCCTCACTGATATCGACGATTTTGGTACCGTTGGATTCCTCCACAATCCAAATATGCAGGTTTTATTGCGCGGAAACCCTCCGTTAGCGGCAAACTTGGGCACTATATCGGGGGCGACGATGTCGGAGCGGCGGTCGAAGCAGCGGACGTAATATAGTAATTTTGACGATTTTGGTATCGTTGGATTCCTCTCACTCTGTACAATCCAAATATGTAGGTTTTATTGCGCGAAAACCCCTTGTTACCGGAAAACTTGGGCACTATATCGGGGGCGACGTTGTCGGAGCGGCGGACGTAGTATAGAAAATTACCCTAATAATTAAACCACAGTGAAAATATCCATGGTTATTCAGATGACTTTCCATTGCAGGGGGCTGCGCCCCCTGCGACCCCCCTTGGGGGGGGCTGCCGCCCCCCAACCCCCGCCGAGGAAACAAAATCTCCACCACGTATTCACGGCAGGATAGAGCGCACACGTTCTTCACCACACACTGTCATCGCGGCGGCCATGGCGAAGTACTGAATGCGACGGTTATTTCGGTTAGGATTTCGAAAATCGTGGTTCCAGGGGACGGGAAACTCAACCTTGAGGCCATCGGCGTAACATCGAGAGAGGCGCAAAACCCGCCGACGAGGGCGCTCTTCTGTTCATGGTATACTCTGTTCATCCTGATTATACTACAATCATGTGTATACAATGCTGACTATGTCAAGGGTAGTATGCTGATTCAGTGGGAATGTTACGAGGTAAATGTTTCAAGTTTCTCGCTAACGGGGGGTTTCCGCGCGATAAGACCTACATATTTGGAATGTGGATAGTGAGAGGAATCCAACGATACCAAAATCGTCGATATCGGTGAGGCGAAGGTAATATAGAAAATTACCGGAAATATCTCACGACTACTACTATCGTGAAAACCTTTCTCGACCTGTTTTTATCAGTAAGGCAAAATCAAAGGGAAATGCAGATCGCACAGCCCGACGCCTGCGTTCTCAGTTACGCAGGCTTCCGAGCGAAGCTTTAAAGTGCAAGTTTTGAGGAAGTGCGCGCTGCTACTTGACAGCGCTATAGACTTATGTTGCATTTTTCTAGAAATGCTGTTTAAATTTCATTTTCTGTCGCTAAGTTGGCATAATATTACCAGGACCGACATCAGTATGTGGGAACTGCTTTGCGAGCAGCGGAGGTGGGCATTCGGGTGGCCACCGATGGCGCGCTCCCTCTGGCGAAGCCCCTTCTGCACCCTCTTGTGAACCGCGTCGGAGGCTGGGGCGCCCTGGAGGAGTGGGCGTGTCGAGGTCTGGATCGTGTCGAGGAGGCAGCGCCCATCATCACCAAGCCGACGGATGAGGTACGAGTGTAGTAAGAATACGTTTGTGCATATACAATTGGCTAAAGGTGCTGTCACACTGTCACTTTTCCGTAATTTTTTTAACAAATTTATTTTACATAAATACATACCTTTCTTAATACAGCTCTTGAATTGAGTATGCTTGGCTGAAAAAGTTGACGGAAAAGTTTTCAGACGGAAACGATCACTATCGTCTGACTGGAAAATCGACAATTCGCTCAAAAATTGACAAAATTTTCGAAAATTGTAAAAAAAAATTGAGGGAAAAGTGCTAGTGTGACAGCAGCTTAAGGGAGAACGAGGAAGTCGGGCGCTCGGAGGGGCTGAGCAATTAGTACGCCTGGCAGGAAGCCTTAATAGACCGCTGTTACCGCAGATGGCACCCTCGGGGCACAATATTTGAAACTGGTTCTGAGTAAAATCTCTGGGGTAGGCATAGAAAGCACCAAATTCCAAATTATAGTAGGTTCACCTGTTCAGGTAAAGTTGTTAAGCCTTGTTATAGTGACAATTCGTCGTTTCGTGGAAGACACCACCATTTCCTGTGGTTTATATTTTTTTTTAATCGCTGCATTGTTAGGCTTGCGTGTGTATACGGTTTAGTGTTGTTTAAGTGCCCATATATCATTACAGGTCGTGAGTTTAAAGTCGAATTATAACAAATTTTATGATATCTCAAGATGCCAAAGACCCTTTTATATTGCTTGCTGAAGAAGCGACAGACGGAAGAGGCCTCGGGCATATTAGCGTGCCTTCTACTTCTCCAGCAGATGTAAACAGGTCATGCCAGTTAATGGACTGTATTTAGGTCATGCCATTGGTAATATAGAAAAGGGGGAGTAGTCCCTCTCCCTCTCTCCGTCCTCTGCTCTGTCTGTCTCTCTCCGTCTCTGCCTCTGTCTGTCTCTCTCCGTCTCTGCTCTGTCTGTCTCTCTGTCTCATGTCTCTCTCCGTCTCTGCTCTCTGTCTGTCTCTCTCCGTCTCTGCCTCTGTCTGTCTCTCTCGTCTCTGTCTCTGTCTGTCTCTCTCTCTGTCTCTGCCTCTGTCTGTCTCTATGTCTCTGTCTCTGCTCTGTCGTCTCTCCGTCTCTGCTCTCTGTCTCTCTCCGTCTCTGAGTCTGTCT
>NW_020870014.1:101446-103452 GCF_003789085.1 Penaeus vannamei
GTCTCTTCTCTCTCTCCGTCTCTGTCTCTGTCTCTCTCTCGTCTCTGTCCTCTTCCGTCTCTGTCTCTCTCCGTCTCGTCTCTCTGTCTCTGTCTTTGTCTCTCTCCGTCTCTGTCTGTCTTGTCTCTCTCGTCTCTGTCTGTCTTGTGTCTCTCTTTGTCTTCTCTGCTCTCTCTGTCTCGTCTGTCTCTCTCCGTCTCTCGTCTCTGTCTCTTGCTCTGTCTGTCTGTCTCGTCTCTCTCTGTCTCCGTCTCTGCCTCTGTCCTCTTCTCTCTTCCTGTCTCTCTCTTCTCTGTCTCTGTCTCCTCTCTCCGTCTCTGTCTCTGTCTTCTCCGTCTCTGTCTCTCTGTCTCTGTCTCTCGTCTCGTCTCTGTCTCTCTCTGTCTCTGTCTCTCTGTCTCTCTCCGTCTCTGCCTCTGTCTCTCTCTGTCTCTTCTCTGTCTCTGTCTCTCTCCTCTCTCTGTCTCTGTCTCTCTCCGTCTCTGTCTCTGTCTCTCTCCGTCTCTTGCCTTTGTCTCTCTCCGTCTCTGTCTCTTTGTCTCTCTCCGTCTCTGTCTGTCTGTCTCCGCTCTGTCTGTCTCTGTCTCTCTCCCTCCGTCTCTGTCTCTGTCTCTGTCTGTCTTCTCTCCGTCTCCGTCTCTGTCTCTGTCTCTCTGTCTCTGTCTCTCTCCGTCTCTCTCGTCTCTGTCTCCGTCTCTGCCTCTGTCTCTCTCCGTTCTCTCTCTGTCTCTCTCCCGTCTCTGTCTCTGCTCTCTCCTCTCTCTCCGTCTCTTCTCTGTCTCTCTGCCTCTGTCTCTCTCTCTGTCTCTGTCTCTGTCTCTCTCCGGCTCTGTCTCTGTCTCTCTCCGTCTCTGTCTCTGTCTCTCTCCGTCTCTGTCTCTGTCTCTCTCTGTCTCTGTCTCTCCGCTCTGTCTGTCTCTCTCTCTGTCTCTGCTCTGTCTCTCTCCGTCTCTGTCTCTGTCTCTCCGTCTCGTCTCTCGTCTCATGGTCTCTCTCGTCTCTCTGTCTCTCTCCGTCTCTGTCTGTCTCTCTCCGTCTCTGTCTCTGTCCTCTGTCTCTGTCTCTCTGTCTTCTCCGTCTCTGTCTCTGTCTCTCTCCTGTCTGTTCTCTCTGTCTCTCTCCTCTCTCTGTTTGTCTCTCTCCGTCTCTCTGTCTTTGTCTCTCTCCTGCCTCTGTCTGTCTTTGTCTCTCTCCGTCTGTCTGTCTTTGTCTCTTCTCGTCTCTCTGTCTTCTCTCTCTCGTCTCTGTCTCTCTCTGGCTCTCTCCGTCTCTGTCTGTCTCTGTCTCTCTCCGTCTCTGTCTGTCTCTGTCTCTCTCCGTCTCTGTCTCTTCTGTCTCTCTCCGTCTCTGTCTGTCTCTGTCTCTCTCTCCGTCTCTGTCTCTCTCGTCTCTCTCTGTCTCTGTCTCTGTCTCTGTCTCTCCGTCTCTGTCTGTCTCTGTCTCTCTCGTCTGTCTTTGTCTCTGTCTCCTCTCTCTCCTCTCTCCGTCTCTGTCTCTGTCTCTCTCCGTCTGTCTCTGTCTCTGTCTCTGTCTCTCTCCGTCTCTGTCTGTTTCTGTCTCTCTCCTCTCTGTCTCTGTCTGTCTCGTCTCTTCTCTGTTCTGTCTCGTCTCTCTCTCGTCTCTGTCTCGTCTCTCTGTCTCTGTCTCTGTTCTCTCTCCGTCTCTGCCTCTCTCTCTCCGTCTCTCTGCCCGTCTCTTCTGTCTCCGTCTCTGTCTCTGTCTCTCTCCGTCTCTGTCTCTCTCTGTCTCTCTCCGTCTCTGTCTCTGTCTGTCTCTCTGTCCTCGTCTGCTCTGTCCTCTCGTGTCTCTCTGTCTCTTCTCTCTCTCTCGTCTCTCTGTCTCTGCTCTCTCCGTCTCGTCTCGTTTCTGTCTCTCTCCGTCTTGTCTCTGTCTCTTCCGTCTCTGCTCTGTCTCTTACGTCTCATGTCTCTTCTCTCTCCGTCTCGTCCTGTTAGTCTCTGTCTCTCTCCCGCTTGTCTCTGTCTCTGTCTCTGTATTCTGTCTAT
>NW_020870014.1:111052-130501 GCF_003789085.1 Penaeus vannamei
TAATATTGGCTTTTGAATATTATATGAAACGGGGTTTGTTGACTAGATAACGTGGCCAGGCGCGTCGGAAAGGAAAGTGCGACGAAGCCGGAAAACGGCATAGCATTGCAACGACCTCAGCTTCTGCACCAACAATTTCCTACCTCACGTTCTGCTGAAAATAAACCATCAGATTCAACCTAGCATTCACTGAGCCCTAGAAGGAAGACCTTTTGGTCTTGTATTATATTTCTAGTCTTTGTGTGACCTCGCAACTTCATTGGCGGAAAAGCAGTCTGCTGTGGGCGTAAGATGGAAGGTAAGAGTAATGCCTGGTGCTTTACACTGGAACTCTAGTCTATAGCTTGTATCGCCTACAGATGGGCGGGACGCAACGGTGGGCGTTAAGGCAATAGCACTGGCGAGCAAGATGAGGCGCCGGATGGAACGAGCGCTGCACTCGCTGGCGCACCCACACCACGCCCACGCCGACGAATGTGACGCCAGAGATGCGTCGGGCAGCTTCCTGGTGAGAAAAAGCGCATATCTGTAAATATCCATATACTTACGTGTGTGTATATTTATTTACATACGTTTGTATATTTATTTACATACGTTTGTATATTTACTTACACACGTGTGTGCGGATACTTACTTAATACGCGTGTGTGTATTTACTTACATACGTGTGTGTGTGTGTATTTACTTACATACGTGTGTGTGTATGTATTTCCTTACATACATGTGTGTGTATATTTATTTACATACGCGTGTGTGTGTGTATTTACTTACATACGTGTGTGTGTGTGTATTTACTTACATACGTGTGTGTGTATTTACTTACATACGTGTGTGTGTATTTACTTACATACGTGTGTGTGTATTTACTTACATACGTGTGTGTGTTTATTTACGTACATACGTGTGTGTGTGTGTGTGTATTTACTTACATACGTGTGTGTGTGTGTATTTACTTACATACGTGTGTGTGTGTGCGTGTATTTCCTTACATACGTGAGTGTATGTGTATTTACTTACATACGTGTTTGTGTGTGTATTTACTTACATACGTGTGCGTGTGTAATTTGACTTTTGTGTGTGTGTGTGTGTATTTTTACTTACATACGTGTGTGTGTGTATTTTTACTTACATACATGTGTGTGTGTGTATTTTTACTTACATATGTGTGTGTGTGTGTTTTTACATACGTGTGTGTGTGTATTTTTACATACATACGTGTGTGTGTGTATTTTTACTTACATACGTGTGTGTGTATTTTTACTTACATACGTGTGTGTGTGTATTTTTACTTACATATGTGTGTGTATTTTTACTTACATACGTGTGTGTGTGTATTTTTACTTACATACGTGTGTGTGTATTTTTACTTACATACGTGTGTGTGTGTGTATTTTTACTTACATACGTGTGTGTATGTATTTTTACTTACATACGTGTGTGTGTGTATTTTTACTTACGTACGTGTGTGTGTGTGTTTTTACTTACATTCGTGTGTGTGTATGTTTGCTTACATACGTGTGTGTGTGTGTATTTTTACTTACATACGTGTGTGTGTATTTTTACTTACATACGCTGTGTGTATTTTTACTTACATACGTGTGTGTGTATTTTTACTTACATGCGTGTGTGTGTGTATTTTTACTTACATACGTGTGTGTGTGTATTTTTACTTACATATGTGTGTGTGTATTTTTACTTACATATGTGTGTGTATTTTTATTTACGTACGTGTGTGTATGTGTGTATTTACTTACACACGTATGTGTCTGTGTGTTAACTTACGCATGTACGTATGTGTGTGTATTTACTTACGCTCGTGTGTGTGTGTGTATTTACTTACGCACGTGTGAGTGTATGTGTATTTACTTATGCACGAGTGTGTGTGTGTGTATTTACTTATGCATGTGTGACTGTATGTGTATTTACTTACGCATGTGTGAGTGTGTGTGTATTTACTTACGCACGTGTGAGTGTGTGTGTATTTACTTACGCACGTGTGAGTGTGTGTGTATTTACTTACGCACGTGTGTGTATTTACTTACGCACGTGTGTGTATTTACTTCGCACGTGTGAGTGTGTGTCTGTATTTACTTACACACGTGTGAGTGTGTGTGTGTATTACGCATGTGTGAGTGTGTGTGTAGTTACTTACGCACGTGTGAGTGTGTGTGTGTATTTACTTACGCCCGTGTGAGTGTGTGTGTGTATTTACTTACGCCCGTACGTACGTGTGTGTGTGTATTTACTTATGCATGTATGTACGTGTGTGTGTGTGTATTTACTTATGCATGTATGTACGTGTATTTACTTGTGTGAGTGTGTGTGTATTTACTTACGCACGTGTGAGTGTGTGTGTATTTACTTACGCACGTGTGAGTGTGTGTGTGTATTTACTTACGCATGTGTGAGTGTGTGTGTGTATTTACTTACACGTGTGAGTGTGTGTGTGTATTTACTTACGCACGTATGTGTGTGTGTGTTATTTACTTACATACGTGTGTTGTGTGTATTTTACTTACATACGTGTGTGTGTGTATTTTTACTTACATACGTGTGTGTGTGTATTTTTACTTACATACGTGTGTGTGTGTATTTCTACTTACATACGTGTGTGTGTGTATTTCTACTTACATACGGTGTGTGTGTATTTTACTTACATACGTGTGTGTGTGTATTTTTACTTACATACGTGTGTGTATTTTTATTTACGTACGTGTGTGTATGTGTGTATTTACTTACACACGTATGTGTCTGTGTGTTACGTGTACGTATTTACTACGTCGTGTCTGTGTGCTTACGCATGTGAGTGTGTATGTATTTACTTTACGCACGTGTGGTGTGTGTATTTACTTAGCACGTGTGTGTATTGTATTTACCTACGCACGTGTGTGTGTGTATTTTATTAGCTGTATGTGATGTTTTACTTACACGTGTGTGTGTGTATTTACTTACGCACGTGTGTGTGTGTATTTACTTACGCACGTGTGAGTGTGTGTGTATTTACTTACGCACGTGTGTGTATTTACTTACGCCACTTTGTGTATTTACTTATGCGTGTGAGTGTGTGTGTATTTACTTACGCACGTGTGTGTATTTACTTACGCACGTGTGTGTATTTACTTACGCACGTGTGTGTATTTACTTACGCACTTGTGTGTGTATTTACGTACAAACGTACGTGTGTGTATATTTACGTACGTACATGTGTGTATATTTACGTACATACGTACGTGTGTATGTGTTTATTTACTTACACGTATGTACATGTGTATTTACTTACGCATGTACGTATGTGTGTATTTACTTACGATGTACGTATGTTACGTATGTACGCACGTACGTGTGTGTGTGTATTTTTGCACGTACGTACGTGTGTGTATTTACGTACCTACGTGTGTGTGTATTTATGCACGTACATGTGTGTACGTATGTATGTGTGTATTTACGTACGTACGGTGTGTATTGTACGTACGTACGTGTACGTACGTACGTGTGTGTATTTACGTACGTACGTGTGTGTACGTACGCATTACGTCGTGTGTGTGCATTACGTACGTACGTGTGTGCATTTTACGTACGTACGTGTTTGCATTTACGTACGACGTGTGTGCATACGTACGTGTGTGCCGTACGGACGTGTGTGCATTTACCGTGTGTGCATTTACGTACGTACGTGTGTGCATTTACGTACGTACGTGTGTGCATTTACGTACGTACGTGTGTGCATTTACGTACGTACGTGTGTGCATTTACGTACGTACGTGTGGCATTATACGTACGTACGTGTGTGGCATTTTACGTACGTACGTGTGTACGTACGTATGATTTACGTACGTACGTGTGTGCATTTACGTACGTACGTGTGTGCATTTACGTACGTACGTGTGTGCATTTTACTACGTACGTGTTGTGTACGTACGTACGTGTGTGCATTTACGTACGTACGTGTGTGCATTTACGTACTACGTGTGTGTACGTACGTGTGTGCATTTACGTACGTACGTGTGTGCATTACGTACGTACGTGTGCATTTACGTACGTACGTGTGTACGTACGTACGTGTGTGCATTTACGTACGTACGTGTGTGCATTTACGTACGTACGTGTGTGCATTTACGTACGTACGTGTGTGCATTTACGTACGTACGTGTGTGCATTTACGTACGTACGTGTTGTATTTATTAGGTACGTATGTTTGTTATTACTTAGGTACGTATGTGTGTGTGTGTGTATTTACTTACGCACGTGTGAGTGTGTGTGTATTTACTTACGCACGTGTGAGTGTGTGTGTGTATTTACTTACGCACGTGTGAGTGTGTGTGTGTATTTACTTACGCATGTATGTACGTATGTGTGTGTATTTTTACTTACATACGTGTGTGTGTGTATTTCTACTTACATACGTGTGTGTGTGTATTTCTACTTACATACGTGTGTGTGTGTATTTTTACTTACATACGTGTGTGTATTTTTATTTACGTACGTGTGTGTATGTGTTTATTTACTTACACGTATGTACATGTGTATTTACTTACGCATGTACGTATGTGTGTATTTACGTATGTACGCACGTACGTGTGTGTGTGTATTTTTGCACTTTACGTACGTACGTGTGTGCATTTACGTATGTACGTGTGTGCATTTACGTACGTACGTGTGTGCATTTACGTACGTACGTGTGTGCATTTACGTACGTACGTGTGTGCATTTACGTACGTACGTGCATTACGTACGTACGTGTGTGCATTTACGTACGTACGTGTGTGTATTTACTTAGGTACGTATGTTTGTGTATTTACTTAGGTACGTATGTTTGTGTGTGTGTATTTACTTAGTACTACAGTGTGTGTGTGTATTTACTTACGTACCTACATGTGTGTGTGTATTGTATTACGTGTGTGTGTGTAACTTACGTACCTACATGTGTGTACGTACGTGTGTGTATTTACTTACGTACATACGTGTGTGTGTATTTATTTACGTACGTGTGTGTGTATTTACTTACGCACGTGTGTGTGTGTGTATTTACTTACGTACATACGTGTGTGTATTTACTTACGTACGTATGTGTGTGTATTTACTTACGTACGTATGTGTGTGTATTTACTTATGTACGTACATGTGTGTGTTTACTTATGTACGTACGTGTGTGTGTTTACGTACGTGTGTGTGTTTACTTACATACATATATCTGTGTATTTACATACGTATGTAGACATACGTATTTTTTTACTTACGTATGTACGTGTGTGTGTGTATTTGCTTACGTATGTATGTGTCTGTATTTGCTTACGTATGTACGTGTGTCGGGATTTACTTATAGTATGTATGGTGTGTGTATTACCTATAGTACGTGCGTGTATTTTCCTTGCATACGTATGTCTGTATATTATGTACGTTGTGTGATTTACGTACGTATACGGTGTACGTACGTGTGTATTTACGTACGTACGTCGTGTGCATTTACGTGTGTGTACGTACGTACGTGTGTGTATTTACGTACGTACGTGTGTGTATTTACGTACGTACGTGTGTGTATTTACGTACGTACGTGTGTGTATTTACGTACGTACGTGTGTGTATTTACGTACGTACGTGTGTGTATACGTACGTACGTGTGTGTATTTACGTACGTACGTGTGTGTATTTACGTACGTACGTGTGTGTATTTACGTTACTTACGTACGTGTGTGTATTACGTACGTACGTGTGTGTATTTACGTACGTACGTGTGTGTATTTACGTACGTACGTGTGTGTATTTACGTACGTACGTGTGTGTATTTACGTACGTACGTGTATTTACGTACTTAACGTACGTGTGTGTATTTACGTACGTGTATTACGTACGTACGTTACTTTTAACGTATTTACGTACGTACGTGTGTATTTACCTACATATGTTCGTATGTGTGTGTATTTGCTTACGTACATACGTATGTTTGTGTGTGTATTTACTTACGTACATACATACATACGTGTGTGTATTTACTTATGTACGTGCATGTGTGTGTATTAACTGCACATACGTGTGTATTTACTTATGCACATACGTGTATTTACTTATGCACATACGTGTATTTACTTACGCACATACGTGTATTTACTTATGTACATACATGTGTGTGTTAATTAATTACATATGTATGTGTGTGTGTATTTACTTACGTACGTGTGTGTATTTACATACGTGTGAGTATATTTACTTACGTACATGTGTGTGTGTATTTACTTATGTACCTATATGTGTGTATGTATTTACTTACGTACGTACATACATGTGTGTGTATTTACTTACGTACGTGTGGTGTGTGTATTTACTTACGCACGTGTGTGTGTGTATTTACTTACGCACGTGTGTGTGTGTATTTACTTATGTATGTACATATGTGTGTGTGTATTTATGTACGTACATACGTATGTGTGTGTGTATTTACTTACATACATACGTATATGTGTGTGTATTTACTTACGTACGTACATACGTGTTTGTGTATTTACTTACATACGTATGTATGTATGTGTGTGTATTTACTTAGTATGTATACGTGTGTGTATTTACTTACGCACATACGTGTATTTACTTACGCACATATGTGTATTTAGTTATGTACATACGTGTGTTTATTTAATTACATATGTACGTGTGTGTGTATTAACTTACGTACCTATATGTGTGTATTTACTTACGTACCTATATGTGTGTGTATACTATTACGTGTGTGTACGTGTATGTGGTATTTACTTACGTGTGTGACGAGTGATACATACTTGAGCTGTGTTTACTTACATGTTTTACGTGCACATGTTTGCTTACATGTTTACGTGTGTGTTTGCTTACATTTACTGTGTGTGTTTGCTACGTTGTTTACGTGTGTTGTACGTGTGTGAGGTGTGTGTATTGTTAGTGTACGTGTGTGTTTGCTTACGTTGTGGTACTTGTGCTGTTTACTTAGGTATATGCCGTACGTAGGTGGTGTGTGTTATTTAGGTACGTAGGTTTACTTAGGTACGTGTGTGGTGGGTTTACTTGGTACGTATGTGTGTGTACCACGTTAGTGTATGTGTTTTACTTAGGTACGTAGGTGTGTATGTGGTAGTACGTAGCGTGTGTATGTAACTTACTGTAGGTACGTTACATTAGTTACGTAGTGTGTGTGTTTACTTAGGTACGTAGTTGTGGGTGTTTACTTACGCGCGTACGTAGGTGTTGTGTGTTTACTTATGTACGTAAGGTGTGTGTGTGTTTACTTAGTACGTAGTGTGTGTGGTTTACTTAGTACGTACGTGTGGTGTTGTTTACTTACGGTACGTAGTGAGCCTTATGTGTTTACTTAGGTACGTAGGTGTGTGTGTGTTACTTAGGTACGTAGGTGTGTGGTGTTACTTAGGTACGTAGGTTCGGGGTGTGTGTGTGTGTTTACTTAGGTACGTAGGTGTGTGTGTTTACTTAGGTACGTAGGTGTTGTAGGGTACGTAGTGTGTGTGTTTACTTAGTACGTAGGTGTGTGTTTACTTAGGTACGTAGGTGCTGGTAAGGTGTGTGTGTTACTTAGGTACGTTAGGTGTGTGTGTTACTTAGGTACGTAGGTGTGTGTGTTTACTACGTAGGTCTTAGGTACGTAGGTGTGTGTGTTTACTTAGGTACGTAGGTGTGTGGTTTACTTAGGTACGTAGGTGTGTGTGTTTACTTAGGTAGCGTAGGTGTGTTGTGTTTACTTAAGGTTACGTAGGTTGTGTGTTTACTTAGGTACGTAGGTGTGTGTGTTTACTTAGGTACGTGAGGTGTGTGTGTTTACTTAGGTACGTAGGTGTGGTGTGTTTACTTAGGTAACAGTAGCGCTGTGTGTGTATTACTTAGGTACGTAGGTGTTGTGTGTTTACTTAGGTACGTAGGTAGGTGTGTGTGTTTACTTCAGGTACGTAGGTGTCGTGTGTTTACTTAAGGTACGTAGGTGCTGTGTGTTTACTTAGGTAACGATAGGTGTGTGTGTTTACTTAGGTACGTAAGGTGTGTGTGTTTTACTTAGGTACGTAGGTGTTGCTGTGTTTTACTATAGGTACGTAAGCGTGTGTGTGTTTAAACTTAGTACGTAGGTGTGTGGTGTTTACATTAGTACGTAGGTTGTGTGCTTTACTTAGGGTAACGTAGGTGTGTGTGTTTTACTTAGGTACGTAGGTGTGTGTGTTTACTTAGGTACGTAGGTGTGTGTGTTTACTTAGGTACGCGTGTGTGGTGTATTTAACTTAGCATACATATGTGTGTGTGTATTTACTTACGTACGCGTGTGTGTGTATTTACTTACATACATACGTATATGTGTGTGTGTGTTTACTTACATACATACGTATATGTGGTGTGGTATTTACTTACGTATTAACCATACGTATGTGTGTGTGTGATTATTTATTTACGTACGTACTTGTGTGTGTATTTACTTACGTACACATGTGTGTGTATTTACTTACGTACACATGTGTGTGTATTTACTTACATACATACGTATGTGTGTGTGTTTACTTACGTACATACATATTTGTGTGTGTGTATTTACTTATGTATGTGTGTTTTATGTACGTTCATACGTGCGTGTGTGTATTTACTTACGTACGTATGTGTGTGTGTGTTGCTTCATATGTACGTGTCTGTTTGTATTTGCTTACGTACGTACGTGTCTGTGTATTTTTGCTTACGTACGTACATGTCTGTGTGTATTTTGCTTAACGTACAGTATGTGTCTGTGTGTATTTGTTTACATACGTACGTGTCCGTGTATTTACTTACGTACGTACGTGTGTGTATTTACTTACGTACGTGTGTGTATTTACTTACGTACGTATGTGTGTGTATTTACTTACGTACGTATGTGTGTGTATTTACTTACGTACGTAGTAGGTGTGTGTATTTACTTACGTACGGTATGTGTGTGTGTGTGTGTATTTACTTACGTACGTACGTAGTTGTGTGTGTGTGTATTTAACTTACGTACGTACGTATGTGTGTGTGTATTTACTTTGCGTACATGTGTGTGTGTATTTACTTGCGACGTATGTGTGTGTGTATTTACTTGCGTACGTATGGTGTGTGTATTTCTTATGTACGTATGCGTATTTACGTATATATATGTGTGTGTGTATTTACTTAGGTGCGTATGTATGTACGTGTGCTTCCAATTACTTACGTATGTACGTACATACATGTGTGTGTATTTACTTACGTACGTATGTGTGTGTGTATTTACTTATGTATGTGTGTGTGTGTACTTACGTACATATGTGTGTATTTACTTACGTATCTGTGTGTGTGTGTATTTATTTACGAACCTATGTGTGTGTGTATTTACCTACTGTGTGTGTGTATTTACCTACGTACATGTGTGTGTGTACGTACATGTGTGTGTGTATTTACCTACGTACATGTGTGTGCATTTATTTACATACGTACCTCTGTGTGTGCTTGTATTTACACACGTACCTGTGTGTGTGCGTGTATTTACGTAAGTATGTATGTGTGTTTACATAAGTATGTATGTGTGTTTACATATGTATGTACATGTGTGTTTATATATGTATGTACGTGTGTTTACTTACATATGTACGTGTTTACTTACGTATGTGTGTGTGTTTACTTAAGTATGTGCGTGTGTTTACTTACGTATGTGCGTGTGTGTTTACTTACATATGTGCTTGTGTGTTTACTTACATATTGCTTGTGTGTTTACTTACATATGTGCGTGTGTTTACTTACGTATGTGCGTGTGTTTACTTACGTATGTGCGTGTGTTTACTTACGTATGTGCGTGTGTTTACTTACGTATGTATATGTGTGTTTACTTACGTATGTATATGTGTGTTTACTCACGTATGTACGTGTGTTTACTTACGTATGTACCTGTGTGTATACTTACGTATGTACGTGTGTGTTTACTTACATATGTATGT
The DNA here is from genome assembly GCF_003789085.1 of Penaeus vannamei. Lineage (NCBI taxonomy): Eukaryota > Metazoa > Arthropoda > Malacostraca > Decapoda > Penaeidae > Penaeus > Penaeus vannamei. Next base: position 120,994 of record NW_020870014.1, read on the forward strand.
GTGTTTACTTACGTATGTACGTGTGTGTTTACTTACGTATGTACATGTGTTTTATGTATGTATGAATGTGTTTGCTTACGTGTGTTTACTTACGTATGTACGTGTTTGCTTACGTGTGTTTACTTATGTATGTACCTGTGTTTGCTTATGTGTGTTTACTTATGTATCTATGTGTGTGTTTGCTTAGGTGTGTTTACTTACGTATGTGTTTTACGTGTTTTACTTGCCCATGTACGTGTGCCTTTACTTGCCCATGTACGTGTGCTTTTACTTGCCCATGTACGTGTGCTTTTAGTTGCCCATGTACGTGTGCTTTTACTTGCCCATGTACGTGTGCTTTTACTTGCCCATGTACGTGTGCTTTTACTTGCCTATGTACGTGCTTTTACTTGGTACGTGTGCTTTTACTTGCCTATGTACGTGTGCTTTTACTTGCTATGTACGCGTGCTTTTACTTGCCTATGTGTGCTTTTACTTGCCTATGTATGCTTTTACTTGCCTATGTACGTGTGCTTTTACTTGCCTATGTACGTGTGCTTTTACTTGCCTATGTACGTGTGCTTTTACTTGCCTATGTACGCGTGCTTTTACTTGCCTATGTACGCGTGCTTTTACTTGCCTATGTACGTGTGCTTTTACTTGCGTATGTACGCGTGCTTTCACTTGCGTATGTACGCCGTGTTTGCGTATGTACGCGTGTATTACTTTTTACTTGCGTATGTACGCGTGCTTTTACTTGCGTATGTACGTGTGCTTTTACTTGCCTATGTACATGTGCTTTTACTTACGCATGTACGTGTGTTTTTACTTACGCATGGACGTGTGTTTTTACTTACGCATGGACGTGTGTTTTTACTTACGCATGTACTTCTTACGCATACGTGTTTTTTCTTACGCATGTACGTGTTTTTTCTTACGAATGTGTGTTTTTACTTACGTATGTACGTGTGTGTGTATGTGTGTGTATTTACTTGTGTACATGTGTGTGTATTTACTTATGTACATACGTATGTGTGTGTATTTAGTTACGTACGTATGTACGTATGTGTGTGTATTTACTTACGTACATATGTACGTATGTGTGTGTATTTACTTACGTATGTACGTACGTACGTACATAACTAAATACACACATACGTATGTACATAAGTAAATACACACACATGTACACAAGTAAATACACACACATACACACACACACGTACATACGTAAGTAAAAACACACATTCGTAAGAAAAAACACGTACATGCGTACATGTACATGCGTAAGTAAAAACACACGTACATGCGTAAGTACACGTAAAAACACATACATGCGTAAGTAAAAACACACGTACATGCGTAAGTAAAAACACACGTACATGCGTAAGTAAAAACACACGTACATGCGTAAGTAAAAACACACGTACATGCGTAAGTAAAACAACACATGTATGTGTGTAAAACACAACACACATGTATGTGTGTAAATACAACACACACTGTAAATACACACACACATGTGTGTGTAAATACACACACACATGTATGTGTGTAAATACACACACACATGTATGTGTGTAAATACACAACACACATGTATGTGTGTAAATACACACACACATGTATGTGTGTAAATACACACACACATGTATGTGTGTAAATACACACACACATGTATGTGTGTAAATACACACACACATGTATGTGTGTAAATACACACACACATGTATGTGTGTAAAATACACACACACATGTATGTGTGTAAATACACACCACACATGTAGTAAATACACACACACATGTATGTGTGTAAATACACACACACATGTATGTGTGTAAATACACACATACATGTACGTGTGTTTTTACTTACGCATGTACGTGTGTTTTTACTTACGCATGTACGTGTGTTTTTACTTACGCATGTACGTGTGTTTTTACTTACGCATGTACGTGTTTTTTCTTACGAATGTACGTGTTTTTTCTTACGTATGTGTGTTTTTACTTACGTATGTATGTGTGTGTGTATGTGTGTGTGTGTATTTACTTATTACCTATGTGTGTGTATTTACTTATGTACATACGTATGTGTGTGTATTTAGTTATGTACGTATGTACGTATGTGTGTGTATTTACTTATGTATGTACATACGTACGTGTGTGTATTTACTTATGTACGTGTGTGTATTTACTTATGTGTGATGTATTACGTACGTGTGTACGCTACATAAGTGTGCGTATTTACTTACTGTGTGTATTTACTTAACGTATATGTGTGTGTGTGTATTTACACACATACATGTGTGTGTATTTACGTACGTACATGTGTGTATTTACGTACGTACGTGTGTGTATTTACTTATGTATGTATGCAAGTGTTTGTGTATTGCGTACATACGTATGTGTGTGTGTATTTACGTGTGTGTATTTATTTTTTATGTGTGTGTATCTACGTACATACGTGTGTGTGTGTGTATTTACATATGTACGTGTGTGTGTGTATTTACGTATTACAATTGCACGTACGTGTGTGTGTATTTACGTACGTATGTGTGTGTGTATTTATGTACGTACGTGTGTGTATTTACGTATTTACGTAACTACGTGTGATGTGTATTTACGCGTACGTGTGTTTGTATTTACTATATGTATGTATATTTACGTATGTACGTGTGTGTATTACGTGTACGTGTGTATTTACGTACGATACATGTTGTGTATATTATGTACGTGTATTTGTATACGTGTACGTGTGTGTTGTATTTACTTATGTACGTAGTGGTGTGTGTATTTACTTATGTACGTACATGTGTGTGTGTATTTACTTATGTACGTACGTGTGTGTGTATTTACTTATGTACGTACGTGTGTGTGTGTATTTACTTATGTACGTACGTGTGTGTGTGTGTATTTACTTAGTACGTACGTGTGTGTGTAATTACTATGTACATGTGTGTGTGTATAATGTACGTACTTGTGTATTTACTTATGTACGTACGGTGTGTGTATTTACTTCTGTACGTACGTAGGTGTGTGTACTACGTGTGTTGTGTTTTACCTATGTACGTACGTGTGTGTGTGTATTTACCTATGTACGTACGTGTGTGTGTGTATTTACCTATGTACGTACGTGTGTGTGTATTTACCTATGTAACGTATATTACCTATGTAGTACGTACGTGTGTGTGTATTTACTATGTACGTACTACGTGTGTGTGTTTACCTATGTACGTACGTACGTGTGTGTGTTGTTTACCTTACGTACGCGTACGTGTGTGTATTTACCTATGTACGTACGTACATGTGTGTGTATTTACTAACGTACGTGTGTGTATTTACTAACGTACGTGTGTGTATTTACTAACGTACGTGTGTGTATTTACTAACGTACGTGTGTGTATTTACGTACGTACGTGTGTGTATTTACGTACGTACGTGTGTGTATTTACGTACGTACGTGTGTGTATTTACGTACGTACGTGTGTGTATTTACGTACGTACGTGTGTGTATTATTACTCACGTACGTGTGTATTACTTATGTACTGTGTGATTTACTTTTGTATGTATGCCAAGTTGTGTTGTGCTATCTGCGTACATACGTAAAATAATTGTGTGTGTGTATTTACGTTGTGTGTATGGTATTTTTGTATGTGTGGTAGTCTACGTACATACGTGTGTGTGTGTATTTACATATGTACGTGTGTGTATTTACATATGTACGTACGTGTGTGTGTATTTACGTACGTATGTGTGTGTGTATTTACGTACGTACGTGTGTGATTTACGTACATACGTGTGTGTGTATATATGTATGTACGTGTGTGTATTTACGTACGTACGTGTGTGTATTTACGTACATACGTGTGTGTGTATATATGTATTGTTTACGTGTGTGTATTTACGTTATGTACGTGTGTGTATTACGTTGTACGTGTGGTGTATTTACGTACATACGTGTATGTGTATATGGTGTACGTGTATGTGTATTTACGTACGTACGTGTGTGTGTATTTACTTATGTACGTACGTGTGTGTGTGTATTTACTTATGTACTGACACTGAGGGTGTGTGTGTACGTATATTACTTATGTACGTACGTAGAACTCTGTGTGTGTATGTATTTACTGTATGTACGTGTGTGGTGTATGTATACCTTATGACGTACGTGTGTGTGTATTTACTTATGTACTTCTACCATGTGTGTGTATTTACTTATGTACGTACAGTGTGTGTGTATTTTACTTATGACGTTGGTGTGTGTGTATTTACTTATGTACGTACATGTGTGTGTATTTACTTATGTACGTACGTGTGTGTGTGTATTTACTTATGTACGTACGTGTGTGTGTGCTGTGTGTATGCTTGTGTATATTTACCTATGTACGTACGTGTGGTGTGTATTTACTTATGTACTATGTTGTACGTACACGTACGGTGTGTGTGTATTTACCGTATGTACGTGTGTGTGTCTACGTGTGTGTGTTATTTACCTATGTACGTACGTGTGTTGTGTATTTACCTATGTTTACGTACGTGTGTTGTGTATTTACCTTTACGTACGTACGTGTGTGTACCTAGTACGTACGTACGTTGTGTGTGTATTTACCTATGTACGTACGTTCGTACATGTGTGTGTATTTACCTATGTACGTACGTACATTGATAACTGTGTGTGGTATTTACCTAATGTACGTACGTACATGTGTTGGTATTTACTGTACGTACTGTGTGTGTATTTACTAACGTACGTTGTGTGATGTTACGTACGTACGTTGTGTACGTGATGTGTATTTACGTACGGTATGTGTGTTATTTACGTACGTACGTGTGTGGTTAATTGGTACGTATTGTACGTTGTGGGTATTTTACTACGGTACGTGTGTGTATTTACTAACGTACGTGTGTTTATTTACTAACGTACGTGTGTATTTACTTATGTACGCGCGTACATACATACATGTGTATTTATATACGTACATTTGTGTGTATTTACTTATGTACGTACATGTGTGTGTATTTACTTACGTACGTACGTGTGTGTGTATTTACTTACGTACGTACATGTGTGTGTATTTACTTACATATGTGTGTCTGTGTATTTACTTACGAATAACCTATTGTGTGTGTATTACTTACGTACGTATGTTGTGTGGTGTATTTACTTACACATACGTGTGTGCTTGTATTTACATACGTACATACGCTGTGTGTGTATTTACTTACGTACATTACGTGGTGCTGATTTATGTACGACGTGTGTGTGCTATTTACTTACGTACGTGTGTGTGTATTTACTTACATACATGTGTTTGTGTATTTACTTACATACATGTGTGTGTGTGTGTATTTTCTTACGTACGTATTACTTGTGTGTGGTGTATTTAACTTACATATGTGTATGTATACTTACGTATATTGTGTGTAATTTACTGTACATATGTGTATGGTAACACTGGATACTTACATATGTGTAGTGTATTATACTTGTTTATATGTTGTGTATTTACTTAGTATATAGTGCGGTGGTATTTACTTACGTTTGTTATGTATTTATTTACCATACGGTGTGTATTGTATTTACTTACGTACGAAACATGTGTGTGTATAATTTTACTTACGTTATTTGTTTATTTATTTATGTATGTGTGAGTAATCAATACGATTTCACATAAGCCTCAAAACACATCATGTGTGTATTTACGTAACGTGCGTAGTGTGTCTGTATTTACTTATGTACTTATGTGTAGTGCGTTGGTATTTTACTTAACCAGTACATATTGTGTTGTGTTTATAATTTATTGTACACGTATACTGTAGATAGTATCTCCTTGTGTTGGTGTTGTATTTACTTTACGACATATGTTGTGTGAAGGTGTATTGGACTTACGGTTACATATGTGTTGTGTGTATTACTTACGGTACATAGGTGTGTGTGATTAATTACTACTAACATATGTGCAGTGTTGTATTTTACTTTATGTACTTATGTATAGTGTGTGTGTATTTTTACTTCTCGTTTACCTGTTGTGTAAGTGTGTGCATGGAGCAATGTGTCTGTGCATTTTACTGTGCTATATTTAGTTACAATACGCAGGTGTGTGTTTGTTTAGTGTGTGTATTTATCCAATTACGTTATATAAGCGCTGTTAGTTAAGTATTTATGGTACATTTATGGGTGTGCGTATTAGTTACTTACTGAGGTACATGTGTGGTTTATATTTAATTACGGAAAGTGATGTGTGTATTTTACTTATTGTAACATACGGTGTGTGTGAATTTACTTACGTATGTACATGTGTGTGTGTGATATTACTTATGTACGTTACTTGTGTGTGAGATTGCTGTGTTTATTTACATACGTGTGTTGTGTATGCTGTATTTACATATGATCTTGGTGTTAATGTGTAGGCGAGTATTTACATACGTTACCTGTAAGTGTAAGTAGTGTGTGTATTTACATACATACCTGTGTGTGTGTGTGTACAATTAGATTAGTGTTTTAACATACATTACCTCCCTGCTGCTGTGGTTTGGATTTACATATGTATCTGTGTGCTGTGTTATGGAATTGTGTGTATGTGTACATACGTACCTTGATACCAGATACCGTGGTGTGTGTGGTCCTGTATTTACATACATACCTGTGTGTGTGTTGTTTACATTACGACCTGTGTGTGTGCTGTGTATTTTACAATGTACCTGTGTGTGTTGCGCTTACGTTTGTGTTTACTTACTGCGTGTGTGCTACGTGGTCGAACTTAACGTATGTACGTTGTGCTTTACTTACGTATGTAGGTGTGTTTACTTACGTATGTATGTGTGTGTTTACTTACGTATGTATGTGTGTTTACTTACGTATGTATGTGTTTACTTACGTATGTATGTGTGTTTTACTTACGTATGTATGTGTTTGTTTACTTACGTATGTATGTGTTGTTTTAATACCTTACGTGTATTGTATGTCGTGTTTTACTTACGTATGTACTGTGTCTTTACTTACGTAATTACGTGTGTTTACTTACGTATGTGTTGTGTTACTTACGTATGTACGTTGTTGTCTTACTTACATATGTACGTGTGTTCTTTACTACTATGTACTGTGTTTACTTACGTATGTAACGTGTGTGTTTACTTACGTATGTACGTGTGTTTACTTACGTATGTACTGTGTGTGTTTTACTTACGTATGTACGTGTGTGTTTACTTACGTACGTGTGTGTTTACTTACGTATGTACGTGTGTGTTTACTTACGTATGTACGTGTGTGTTTACTTACGTATGTACGTTGTTGTTTACTTACGTATGTATGTATGTGTGTTTACTTACGTATGTACGTGTGTGTTTACTTACGTATGTACGTGTGTACCGTGTGTGTTTACTTACGTATGTACGTGTGTGTTTACTTACGTATGTACGTGTGTTTACTTACGTATGTACGTGTGTGTTTACTTACGTATGTACTGTGTGTTTACTTACGTATGTACGTGTGTGTTTACTTACGTATGTACGTGTGTGTTTACTTACGTATGTGGTGTGTGTTTACTTACGTATGTACGGTGTGTGTTTACTGTACGTATGTACGGTGTGTTTACTTACGTATGTACGGGTTATGTGTGTGTTTACTTACGTATGTACGGGTGTGTTTACTTACGTATGTACGGTGTGTTTACTTACGTATGTACGGGTGTGTTTACTTACGTATGTACGGGTGTGTTTACTTACGTATGTTACGGTGTTTACTTTACGGTGTGTGTTTTTACTTACGTGTGTACGGGTGTGTTTACTTAGTGTGTACGGGTGTTTACTTACGTGTGTACGGGTGTTTTTACTTACGTGGTACGTGTGTGTTTACTGTGGTGTTACTTACGTGTGTACGTGTGTGTTTACTTACGTGTGTGTACGTACGTGTGTGTTTACTTACGTGTGTTACGTGTGTGTGTTTACTTACGCTTACGTGTTGTGTTACTTACGTGCTGTACGTGTGTTTACTACGTGTGTACGTGTGTTTACTTTACGTGTACGTGTGTTTACTTACGTGTGTACGTGTGTGTTTACTTACGTGTGTACGTGTGTGTTTACTTACGTGTGTACGTGTGTGTACGTGTACGTGTGTGTTTACTTACGTGTGTAACGTGTAGTTTGTTTACTTACGTGTGTACGTGTGTGTTTACTTACGTGTGTACTGTGTGTACGTGTGTACGTGTGTGTTTACTTACGTGTGTACGTGTGTGTTTACTTACGTGTGTACGTGGTGTTTACTTACGTGTGTACGTGTGTGTTTACTTATGTATGTACGTGTGTGTTTGCTTACGTGTGTGTTTACTTACATATGTACGTGTGTGTTTGCTTATATGTGTGTTTACTTACATATGTACGTGTGTGTTTGCTTCCCTGTGTGTTTACTAAAACACACATCTAATTCAGATTTCCAGTCCATGGCTTTCCTATAAGTCTGTTTACTTGGAAAGGATTGCATAGGCGTCTGGAGATTGTTAAGTACAATTAGTTTTGCATCTACACAGATAGTTGCAAGGGTTCTGGCGTTGTCATTCGCAGCAAACACTTGAGCAGGTATATCGGGGTATGTGTAGAGATGAGAGTCAGGGATGTCTCCAAACCTGGCGTTCATATCCCCGAGGATCAGAAACCTGGTTCCTTCCTCGGCAGATCTAACTCTCTCTTGAATAGCAGCACTAAGTTGTCCAGGGCTGAAATGAGGTGATTCTGTTGGGGGGATGTACATAAACCCTATCAGCAGGTTTGGCAGGAACGCCAGGCGTAGCCACACCTTCTCAGGCGTACTTGTATCCACACCTACGACCTTGTTATGTAGTGATCGTCGAACCATTGCAATCGTACCTCCGCGATGACCGCCACTGCCCACACTGCTCCTGTATGAGACATATCCTAGGATGGACACACGCATGGTTGTTTTTACTTCTTTAGTCCTATAATGTCAAACTGCAACAGTAAATCAACTACACCAGTCTTTTCTGTGTATACTGTGGTGTACTATATTGTGTGTTATTATATATGTGTGTGTGTGTATAATATGTGTGTGTGTGTATATATTGTGTGTGTATATATATGTGTGTGTGTATACTATGTGTGTGATGGTGATATATATGTGTATGTGTGTGTTATAGTATCTGTGTGTGCATAATCTATATATGTGTATATAAGTGTGTGTATATTAATATGTGTTGTGTGTGTATATGTGTGGTGTGATATATATATATATATATATATTATATATTGTGTGTGTATATTGTGGTGTATTATATATATTGTGTGTGTGTATATATATATATATATTGTGTGTGTATATATATGTATATATTGTGTGTTATAATAAATATATTAATTGTGTGTATATATATCTATAATATTTGTGTGTGTATATATTATATATACTGGTATATTACTATATATATATATATATATTGTGTGTGGTTATAATATATATATATATATGTATAGTAATATATTGTTGTGTATAATAATATATATATTGTGTATGTATTA
>NW_020870014.1:131934-144434 GCF_003789085.1 Penaeus vannamei
CGAGTCCATATGTGTGTGTGTGTGTATGTGTGTCCATATGTGTGTGTATGTGTCCATATGTGTGTGTGTATGTGTCCATATGTGTGTGTGTGTTTATATATGTGTGTGTGTGTGTGTGTATGTTTGTGTATGTGTGTCCATATGTGTGTGTGTGTGTGTATGTGTGTGTGTGTGCATGTATGTGTGTGTGTGTGTAATTCATATGTGCGTGTATATAATTAACATCGCTTTGTGTCCTATTGCAGGTTGCCTATAGTCGGGAGTGTGTGCTTGGCTGGCACTCCGAATTGGCGCGGCAGCCGGAGCCCTTCGAGTCGGTGCCTGGAATTTTGAGAATCGCAAGAATTTTCTACATGTACCTGAGGAACGTTACGGAGTATGTCGGGCCACTCCTTCAATCCTCGGTCGTTGCTGTTCGTAAATCCCTGGCTGGGAATGCCGTGGGTGAAGCCCTGAGCGGCGTGGCGGCCAACGGGAGTTACGTCGTCTCCGAGGTTCGAGCCTGGGGAGAGTACTTCATTATTGTCGTGTCGATGACGCCGACTATGATCGAAGAGGCTTCGCTTCGCTCCAAGGTAAAGGATTTTAGGCTGCTCGTTTGGCTTTCGGTTGGCTAGTGTAGGTGTTTAGGTGTGTCCTTGTTTGTTTCGATTATTTTGTCTTTATTTCTGCACAGGTTACCATCAAGATATTACTTTTTTTTTCCAGATATGGGCCGAAGGGTGCCTGGAATCTGTTAAGAAAAGGAAATAACAATTCCACCGCCGTGATTCAGTGAGCTGACTCCCTGCATTGATTTTCGTTTAGATTTGTTTTTTAAATGGTATTGGCATTATCTTATGACCGGCGTTTGTAATAAAGGTTTAAATATGTGATTTACTCAATTAGAATAGTAGAAAGCATCATGTTTTTTTTTTTGCCATGTAAAGTTACCATTATATTTCAGTATCGTACTGAACTAGAAAACGCTCAAAAAGGGACAAATCTCCGTCAACAATCTACTTTAGTCTATTTTAAATCTAGATGATATAGCCTCACCAACCAGAAATCTACTTCCCAAAAATCCACATAAAAAAAAAAAAAAACGACGTCTACACCAACTACCTGGGTCGATATAAAAGGCTAATTACATAACCACCTATGCTGGGCATAGGTGGACGAGAGCTGCAGGAATCGGAATATAAATGAGGTCGAATTTTGAACAAAGAAAATACGAAAGCGGGTCCAGGAGTTAAGCAGTGAGCACGATCGACCACCGCCCACAGAATAGAAGAGGGGTTGAAGCAAATAAAATGAAACGAGTAAGAATAAGAAAAATTAAAAATAATGCATGCATTTGCTCACACTCTATACACAGGCGTAAACTGTCGGACATACCTTCTAGCACATCTGTAGGAGCAGAATGGTATATCAGCCACCGTGAAAATGTTCTATGTTTCCGGGTTAATGAGCTGGTTTGCGCTCATATTCTCTTGAAGCTTAAAATGTTTGAGTGAATTGTGTGGCAAAGTAAATTTCCTCAATCCCCTGCTCGTTGTCGTGGTGGGGGGCTGAGGAGACGGAGGCTGAGGCCCAATGTAGTAATATAAGGTCCACCCCTACCTTGGATCTTAGTTCTCGCTTCAAATAATTTGATACAGGCTTTTCTTCTCCCCTTTTCCTTTTCCTTCTCTTCTGTTCACCTCTTAAAGTGTGGGAGCCGTGTTGAAAGAATGAAAGACCGTTTGCTATTCCCTCTTTATCTTTTCACTACATTACTAAACTACAGCACTCTGCAATCTTTGATGTCTAATATATTTTCTCTTAATCGTTAATTCTAATCCTTTTCATCATCCGAAGACTTGGCCTCCAAGCCTTACCCAGTCGATGTTTTAAATCCGCTGTTATTGAACCTTTTCTGCCACGTCATGTAAGGTCATTAACTATAGTTGTTTTCAGGCTTTTTATACCTGCAAAAAAGTTTATTACATATGTCATCACTTGTTTACAATGTAGTAAATTTATTATAGTAGTAATGCTTCAGCACTTAATAAGATTTCTAAGGAGTACTTTTGGGCGAGAAATTCTAACATTCGAAATTTCTCCTCGGCGCTTTGGTTTTAAGCTTGCAACAAAGGAGGAAACTGCTGTTATTTCGTGCTGCTTCTATTTATTCTCTTGCTCTCGCGTTCAATACATTAAGCGCTGCGACTGGTAATGGCCCTCATCGAGGTCATTATACGTGGTGTTGGTGTCCCATGGTGTGACTGATGATGGGGACTAAAAGGGACTAGCATGGACTGTAAGCTACATTACGTGCTTTTGATTGTATTGTTTTGATGAAAATAATGTGATTTATGAGCCCTCGCTCATTAAGTAAAATTGTTAAAAGACGTATTAACTGTTTTGGTGCATTTAGGGTATCGAACTTTTTACTAAGAATCCCGATCCTATGGACGACGAAGAATTGAGTAAATGAATTGATTAAACAGTACAATAAACAATAAATGATACACTAAATACTGCGATGTATGTGCGTATAAATCATTTGACTACCACGGTCCAATGCGGTCGCAAACTGGGACTACACGATGAACAAATCTACAATTGTCAGTTTTTCTTAGTCATTTTTACAGGGTCTATAGAAGCAGACCGCCTTGGATATCTTGGAAAAAGCTCCATTTTCAATCGGGCTCAGGCATTCTCTTGGCCTGCCCGCGGCCAGACGAGCCTGAAGGAAGCCTCTATCCCTCCATCACTTTCAGATTTCTCGTATAAAAATGAATTTTCCTTGCGAAAAAATCTATAGGTCTCACAAGAAACCTAAACCTAACCCCAGTATCCAATAGTATTATGAAAGCGTCCCGCATGTTACTCGGCGCACTGGATTGCATTCAGGTGGGGCATCGATTTAAAGGATCCCCAAAATGTAATTAGTTGAAGATAAACTGCAACAAAAAGACATCATGACAGTTGTTGAAAGTAAATAATACTATTACTACTGGTTAAGAAAATTAAACCTACGTTAATATTTTGCTCAAAAGCGATTCCACAATAGAAATTAACATTACCTGCAAATACAGCTCACTGAACTGAATACGCCGCTAAGGACCTTAGATGACGCGGCAGAAAAAAGTAAATAATTCAATTGATAGCTACAACCAAGTTCAACTGCTACATGCAAAAAGTGACCATACACTGTATCAAACACCAATCGAAATTAAATCTTTAATAAAAAATAAACTTAAAATCTGAATAAAATTTAATCTACCACAGAACTCTACCCAAGGTAGGCCTCTAAGCATGTTACCACAGAGTTTGGCACGAAGTACCCACCGTGTTCAATTTAGTCACCAAGATGGACTTCTGGCATTATAAAGTATGTATATTCTGAATATATAATAGAAGAAATAAGAAAATATTTACACGCTGATGATAAAATCACAAAGTATAAATATGAGAGTACTGATACCATTAACCATTTTATTGATAAGGGCGTATGATATCCACATCTTGTTAAGGCCTGTCTAGTTGAGCGGATGTGTCTACCAGACAGTGCGGTTGGCAAGCGAATTCTGCTAGGCTTGCCCGTGCTTGACAATGCCAGTGGCGTATGATAAGCATGTCGCTTAGCATGATAATGGTCTGGACAGGCCTTTAGACACCCAGTCTATATGTGTAGAGACCTTGGTTATATCCCTAGTGAAGCGGGCGCCGTTCGATGTCTGTAGCATAATTCCTCTAAAAAGCATTAAATATTCTCTGGATTGTATAATGCCCTTCCATGCACTATATTTAAGTAAGGAGCATAGTGCATTTCCGCGTTCTTTCTGGCTTGACAGATCTGAATGGATATCCTCTCCCCCATCCCTTGCTCGTTGTTGTCGTAGTGTGGGGGGGGGGGGCTTAGGAGACAAGAGACTGAGGCCCAATGTAGGGGATCACACCAAACGTGGACCTCTTCACCCCAACTAATTTTGCATGGTCATTTCTTCTCGCTCTTTGTTTTTTCCTTCTTCATCCCCTTTTGTCTAAATCCTAAAGCATGAAAGCCGTGCTGAAAGGACGAAAGGCAGGCTTTCTGTCAGTCCTGAACGGTCTTCGTGCTCCATTTGCTAATCCCTCTTTACCTTTTTCACTACCATACTTACACACAGAACTGTACAACCTTTGGCACCTAGCATATTTTGTATAATCATTAACGCATTCTTAACCTTTTTGACACAATCCTTTATCAGTGTGTTGTATGACCTTTCATTACCTGGGGCTTCGCACCAGAGCCTCACTTTATCACTATTTCTTAAATACGCTACTAATGACCTTAAATGTTGACATGGCAGAAACTTTATCACTGCCTTAAACCCGGCACCGCCGCAAATCACTTAGTGTCGGATTTTCAGTGGCCAATCACAGCAGCCGTTTCAGAATTTTGAAAACAAATTTTGACCAATCACATGCGAAGACCGTCCATTGATCGTCTTTTGCTAATTTTAGGGTAATGCCTTGTTTACAGTTACAGAACTTTGGCTGGAATGAGCAAAGACAAAACAGTTATATTGAAATATAACAGTTACTGCCTTATTGACTTGTCTACAATTAGTTTACTCAAACATCATAACAATATAACAAGATGGCACAAAATGTAGGATACTAAATATTTTAAGACTGAAAATGTAATTTATGGTTCAATGTAACAGGCTAAGACTGCTCTCCCCCTGCCTTACTCTACAGCGCCTTGACTTGCACCAGTAAGGCCGTAAGACGCCGTTAAGCTACGGCGCCATAACGCATTTTAGTAACCGGCTCCATGGCTGGCTGCTTTTTTGTCGTTTTCTAAACATTAGATAATTAAGAAAACGGATATATATAAAATTGATCATACACTATCATAAATGGATGAATATTAGATCAGGTACAGTGCGTAGGGACAGTCTGATAATTATAAGATTCTCTGCGTTCCGTTCTTGCTTATTACACTCCATAACACAATATATAATAAATACATAATTAAGTCAATATTGTAACAGCATTCAACAATATAAAATGCACCCACATTTCATAGGAAATGTATTGGATGAATGCGACATTGACCCTGTAAACTTGATTTATCTAAACAGCATATGACTATTTATAGTGATGTGTTGCAGGCCTAAAGATTTAAAGTCACACTGTGAGACTGTGGCTCTGATTTTTGTGACAAAATAACAAAAATACAGCCTATGAAAAAAAAAAAAACTGTAACGACGTCACTGTCCGTCGATGGTCTTTTGTTTCTGTTGAGCAGACGGAGTCCAGCCCTGCAGTCGACGCAGGTTTCGAACGTCACAAACTTTGACACGATTTCGAAATGCCACATTTTATTATTTGATATTAACTACATTATAAGGCTGTATGAGTTTACGCCTTCATATTTAATTATAAGTAAAATGATTATGTAGAACTTGATATATGACCAAGGCTAAAGCATAAATGTTATAATAACATTTATGAATATTGTTGCCTGTACGAGACATATCGAATTTTTAAAATTAAAAGCGTAGCAATGCGAACGATAAACCTGTCTCGACCTTTTTAGCCATGATATGAAAGCATTTTAATATTAAAGCTTATACTCTATAATGTTATCTATGGTAGTAGTATAGCTTTCATTGTTAATATTTTGTTGTCAGAGCAGGAGGACCTCGTGAAAATGAGATGACAGATTTAGGATCCCCCACTCTTTTCAATGTGGGAATGATGTGTGTGTGCCATGAGTTTGGAAAAGTCTGGCTGTTACAAATTTTGTTGTACACTTCAGGCAATTTAATCACTGCATCATGATTAAGATGCTTTATTATCTCGTATAAAATCTTATGGAGCCTGGGGAACGTTCCTCTGTAGGCGTCTAGGGCTTGGACAAGCTCATCCATTATCAGATCTTTATTGTAATCAATTTGATCTGTGGCAAAGTGTAAGGGTGCAGCTCAGCCGCATCCTTGGCGGTCAGGAATGCGGGATGGTAATGGTCTTCTTGTATACAGCGTTGCCACTACTGCTGCATTTCTATTACGTGCCGTTTTCTGTGTTCAGCGTGATTACACAGAGAACGGGNTTTTAAATCAACCATCGCGTATGGCACCACACCATTGCACTCCGAAATACCGCTTCGTCCAGATCCTCATCCGGGATGAGAGCAGAGTTACAAATATGAGTCAACAGAAAGGTGACATGAGAAAGACAAGCATAGGCGTAGAGAGGGAAGGAGAGGAGTGAGGGGAGGAAGAGCGAGAAAAAGGAGGAGGGGAGAGGGAAAGGGAAAGAGGATCTAAAAAGAAGGGAAATTAATTAGAAAGAGATTAAGACAGATGGAGTGAGAGGGGAAGGAGAGGAGGAGGGGAGGAGAGCGAGAAAAAGGAGGAAGGAGAGGGGAAGGGGGGAGAAGAGGGATTTAAAAGAAGGGAAGGTATTAGAAAGAAGAGAGAGAGAGCGGGGGAAGGAAGGAAGAGGGGAGGAGAGCGAAAAAAGGAGGAGGAGAGAGGGAAGGGGAGGGAGAAGAGGGATTTAAAAAGAAGGGAAGGTATTAGAAAAAAGAGAGAGAGAGGGGAGAGGAGAGGAGGAGGGAGGAGACGGAAAAGGGAGGAGGAGGAGGGGAGAAGGGGAGGGGGAAGAGGGGTTTAAAAAGAAGGGAAGGTAATAGAAAGAGAGAGAGAAGAGGGGGAGGAGAGGAGGAGGGGAGGAGAAGCGAAAAAAGAGGAGAGAGGGGAAGGGGAGGAGAAAGAGGGAGTTTAAGAAGGAAGGGTATTAGAAAGAGAGAGAGAGAGAGAGGGGGAAGGGAGGAGGAGGGAGGAGAGCGAGATAAAGGAGGAGGAGAGAGGGAACGGGAAGGGGGAAAAGGGGTTTAAAAAGAAAAGAAAGTAATAGAAAGAGAGAGAAGAGGGGGGGGGGCAGGGGAGAGGGGAGAGAGCGAAAAAAGAAGAGGAGAGAGGGGAAGGGGAGGGAAAAAGGATTTAAAAAGAAGGGAAGGTATTAGAAAGAGAGAGAGAGAGAGGGGGAGGAGGGAGGAGAGGGGAAGAAGGTGAAAAAGGGGGAAAGGGTGAAAAAGAGAAAGATGGGGGGGGGAGGGTGAATATGAAAAAACGAGGGGGAAAGAGGGAAATGAAAGAAGAATGAGGGTGGAGAGAGAGGGGAGGGAGAAGAGGAGGAATCAGGAAAAATCTGGAGAGAGACAAGAGAGAGAGACGAGAGAGAGAGAGAGAGAGAGAGAGAGAGAGAGAGAGAGAAGAGAGAGAGACGAGAGAGAGAGAGAGAGAAGAGAGAGAGAGAGAGACGAGCGAAGCGAGCGAGCGAGAGAGAGAGAGAGAGAAAGAGAGAGAGAGAGAGAGAGAGAGAGAGAGAGAAGAGAGAGAGAGACGAGAGAGAGAGAGAGAGAGAGAGAAGAGAAGAGAGAAGAGAGAGAGAGAGAGAGAGAAGAGGAAAGAGAAAAGAGAGAGAAGAGAAAGCCGAGCGAGCGAACGAGCGAACGAGAAAGAGAGAGAGAGGTGGGGGGTGGGGGTGGACCGGTAAGGGAAATTGAGGTTCGGGATCGTAGGACAAGGAGAGTGGTGGGGGGGGGTGGGGTGGGGGGGGGGGGGGAAGGGAGCTATGGCAAGGGGAGAGGATGAAGGGTGGGGGAGTGGGGGTGGGGGTGGGGGGGGGAAGTGGGGGTGTGGGGAGAATGTAAGGAGATATTCCGGAATTTATTATCGTTCTATGTGTATGTGTCTTGGCTAACTTGATTAAACTTATATTGTTTATGTTGATAGTTACAGCTTGTTTCACTTCTGCGTGTGTTATGCTTTATTTAATATTCACATATCATTTGTTTGTTCCTCTTGTTCCACAGGTTAGGTTAGTTTGATGAAATTTCTAATTGTAATAATGACTTACAGGTGATAATAATAACAATGATATCATCGATGTATATTAATGATAACAAAACAACAACAACAAAAAATATAGTTAATAACAATATGATAACGATAACAATTAAAACTACGTAAAACAAAGAACAATAACGGTAAGTCATAACGATAATTAGCGCTAACAACGAGGGTCATTACAATAATCATTATTATTACCATCACAACCAGCGCCATTCATTCATTCCATTATTTTTTTTTTCTCTCTCTCTCGATTCCCCATTCGCAGCCAAACGTAATTTAAATTTTCGCGCTTGGGGGTCCCTCTTGGCCCCTTACCCCCCCTCCCCTTGTACTGTTTCTCTCCCTCCCCCCCTCCCCCCCACTCCCCCTCCCCATGCGCTGTTCTCCCCCCCCCTCCCTCCCTTCCTGCCACTTCTTTAGCCTGAAAGTAAAAAAATAAAAACAAACAAACAAATAAAAAGAATGAAAAGAAATAGAAAAAAATAACGAAAATGAAAATGAAGAAAGACA
This sequence comes from Penaeus vannamei, assembly GCF_003789085.1. Taxonomy (NCBI): domain Eukaryota; kingdom Metazoa; phylum Arthropoda; class Malacostraca; order Decapoda; family Penaeidae; genus Penaeus; species Penaeus vannamei. The sequence continues at coordinate 140,325 of NW_020870014.1, forward strand.
AAAAAAAGAGACAAAAAGAAAAAAGAAAAAGAGAATGGAGAAAATACCAAAACAACAAAGAAAAAGAAAAGAGGAAAAAAAAAACAAGAATAAGTAAAAAAAAAAAAAAAAATCCAGGCGTCTACGACCTCCCCCCCCCACCTTCCTGCATCTCCACCCCCCCCCCCCCCCACCCCCACCCCACCGTCCCATCCGTCTCCCCCAATTCCCGGTTCGCTGTCTTTGAGAAGTAAACAAGGAAGCGACACGACTCGACATGTTATTAACTTGACGGAGACGAGTCGTGACGTGTGTGTGTGTGTGTGTGGCTGTGTGTACTGCAGCTTGTTCTTCATTTTTGCTTTTAATTACTTTTAAGATTTTTATCTGTTAGCGTTATGGGAAAGTTTGGGGAAGGCGTGGACGTGTGTTTTTGTGTGTGGTTGTTTTGACTTTGTTTGTTTGTACTTGTAGTTTTTGTTACGAAAGGCGGAGATAAAACAAAAACAAACAAATTATTTATAAAACTCACAACTTCATTTATAACAACCTTAGTTCCTCATTTATATTCTCGTTTTTTCTAATATCATTTTGATTCACCTATAAAAAAATAAATAAAAGTAATCATAATGTCAGATTGAAGCTCCATTGAATTCAGTAAATACGTATACATACACATTTTTCATTTTCGACAAATTCTTGCTTTTCCCAAATTTTAATGCGTGGCGATTCACATCACAATCATTATTATTCATTTTTGTCTTTCCTTCCAGTAGCTTTTTTTTCCATTCTTTTAGAGCGAATCAAACTTTTCGTTTTCATTATACGCTTGAAGGGATTCTGTGATTGTTATGCATGTAGCAGTCTGTAAAAAAAAAAAAAAAAAAAAAAAAAAAAAAAAAAAAAAATCATTTACACATCTCTCTCCTTTGTTATTCGCCGTTTGTCATTTTTCTATCATTAATGTTCATGATTTTTTTAAAATCTATTATTTGATAGTAATCTACGTCTTATTATCTATCGGTTTATCAACTCTTTGTAATTCTTAAGAACGTTCTTTGTTATTTGCTCCCTCGGTATACATGTTTTTTTTTTTTTTTTTTTTTTAATCATTTTGTGTCATTATTATTAGGAATTACTATTTTTTCCAAATCTAGAATGTCATTTCGTCTTTACATCTATCATGGCTTGTTTATTTTCTTAAACTATGCTATAATTATCATTCGCTGTTATTTTTTCCTTAAAGTAACTAATATTCTCTCTCTCTCTCTCTCTCTCTCTTTCTCCCTCTCTCTTTCTCTTCTCTCTCTCTTTCTTTTCTTTCTCCCCTTCTCTCTCTCTCTTTCTCCCATTCTCTCTCTCTCTCTCTCTACCTCTCTCTTCTCTCTCTCTCTCTCTCTTCTTCTTTCTCTCTTCTCTCTCTCTCTCTCTCTCTCTCTCTCTCTCTCTCCCTCTCTCTCTCTCTCTCTCTCTCTCTCTCTCTCTCTCCCTTCTCTCTTCTCTCTTCTCTCTCGTCTTCTATCTTCTTATAAGTTTATATCGCTTCCGGTTCTCTTTAATCTTAAGACGTTTCGTAAATCTGTCACTCTGTTTCCGGAATGTGGAATTGGGTTATATTTCGTCCCTCCCCTCTTTCTTTAAGACCCGCCCCCTCACTCGCTAAGCCACGCCCCTTTCCTTCAATCTTCTGTCGAAACGAAAAGGAAAAATAGCAAGGAATGATAAAAAGGTATTCAGAGTGAGAAGTAGCGAGAAAGTTGATAATGAGTTGAAGAAGAAAACCGTCCAGTGAAGGTGCAACGTTTGAGGACAAATAAAAACAAACAAACAAACAAATAGATAAAATAAAGATTGTAAAAAATAACAAATAAAAAACCGGGAACAAACAATGAAATAACGGACGACTTTGGCAACAACAAAAACAATAACAAGAACAACAAAAAGAAAATCACAAAAAAAAAAATATCGCAAAAAGTCACCATCGTCTTTAAAATTAGATGTCTCCACTTAAAAAAAAAAAAAAAAGAAAAAAAAATTGACGATTAAAACTAATAAAAGGTATTAGGGCTCCATTAGCTAGCACCTGCAACGTGACTTAATCATTGAATCTTAATTAGTACTCCTAAATTAATGAAGAACCGTGATTGCGTCGGTAATATCTCATCTAATTTCGAAATGGCTTCATACGGATCAGACGGATAAAGGAATTGACAAACTTCGCGAGAAATCAATTAAATCGATCTTCGCCTACGCACCTACCGTCTCATAAACACGAAAGGATAATAACCGATAACGAAGAACCAGCAAAACCGCATAAACTCTCACCGAACGAACTGCCATATAAACAAATAACAATTGTACACAGAATAGAAAGGAGAATAGGAGATATTAGGATAACGGCAGAATAAAAGATAATGCGAGGAGATAGACCGAATGAAGGCAAATGAAGGCGGTGATAAGCGAGCGAAAGGGGGAAGAAGCATACGTTAGAAGGAGGATATTTCGACAGAAAATTTACATAAAGAGGGTCTGAATAACCAGCCATGTAGGAGCTGGGGCCGATGAGGATTATAAATAGAAAGAGAGAGAAACGTGGAAATGCTGTTCGTTTTTTTTTTTTTTTTTTTTCAAAGAGGGAAATGTATGGACGCAGACGCCAGCCGCACAATTGAGTGTTTAGAGGCATGTGTGTATGGGTGTGCGTATGAGGAATACGTATAGGAAACCACAAATATATGCTCTCTCTCTCTCTCTCTCTCTCTCTCTCTCTCTCACTCTCACTCTCTCTCTCTCTCTCTCTCTCTCTCTCTCTCTCACTCTCTCTCTCTCTCTCTCTCTCTCTCTCTCTCTCCTCTCTCACACACACACACACACACACACACACAAAAACACACACATATATATCTTCTTTTTATACACATACCTATACAATACACAAAAAAAGACTCAACGTTTCGCTACGACCTTCATTTGCCACCCTGGCTAACTGCACAAGCGTAGGCAGGCTCTGATGCAGTCAGTGTATGGTCGTAAAGTTGTTATGACATTATATAACAAGTTTAGAATATACAGTAACAGGATTTCCTTGTATATCCGTTGAAGTGAAATTGTCACGGCCTTTTTTTTTTTTTACCTTCCCGGTGAACTGCAAAGAGATGGCCTTAGTTTTGTGACAAACGATAAATGGCCATAATCATAAAACTTCATTCCAAGTTTAAGATACGGCGAAATTACAGCTACTAATATATCAGACTGAATAAGATATCTGTTGTGCCTTTAGTTTATTTTGACTTGGTTAACTTCACAGGCGTGGGTAGACCCTGACACAGCTGATGGAAAGTACGGTCATATATATTATTTCATTTAAATTCAATACGTGAGTAAAAAATCACGCAGGTCTGTATTATTTTTTATCTGTCACCCGGGTGCAACAAGCAGCTGAAGTGGGTACAGGCTTTATCACAAAATGTATTTATGTACACTGAAACCATAACATTAAATCCCGAATTTAGAATGTACTATGTCGTATAGTACATCAGATATGAAACATATAGTTATACGTATCTCATACTAGTTGTCCAGGGAGGCTACATTACATAGCCTTATGATGTACAAGTGTTCATTGTACAGTTTATACTCATTTTCTTCCGTTTTATGTTGCATTGACCGGTCTGTATCCAAGACTAATTACAGTGTACTCAGCATTACATTATCTCGTTCTCGTCCTATATGAATGAACAAGATGCTTTGTGGTAATTTCAGCATACATCAGCGGTGCGTAGGCGGTGCTAATAATGCGTAAGATCCCACCACAAAGCTCTCCAGTCTGTATCCATGTTTTCCTTATCAAATGCTGATCTAAGCGCCCAGTATGATCAAGCTCAGGGATTCTGCGGCGCGATGGTAACTAAGATAAGATAGATAACGTGTCCCTGTTCTTCTGTGGCATATATCTGTTTATTTATGACGACATTCGCAACATTTCCAGCATCCTTTTTCGAGTGTGTTGAGGGTCTGGAGAGCTCTCTTTTAAGTCACGGGAAAGGATGTCTGAACCTTGATCTGAACGGAATGCTGCGGCTAGGACTATTCATACCAACTCATTTTGCATAGTGGAAGCCCAGGCATGAA
>NW_020870014.1:159434-164434 GCF_003789085.1 Penaeus vannamei
CTTGAATCGGTGTACGTGGGAGAATGATAGGGTTGGATCTTTTTATTCGTAACTTATTGTGTATAATTGATTTTATTTTGTGGATTTGAGGTACTAGTTTCGCTTTAACTGGAGTATATTATTGAAAGAGAGAGAGGAGAGAGAGAGAGAGCGAGAGAGAAGAGAAGAGAGAGAGAGAGAGAGAGAGAGAGAGAGAGAGAGAAGAGAGAGAGAGAGAGAGAGAGAGAGAGGGAGAGAGAGANTCCACAACACACACATCCACGCCACACACATAGCACATCCACACACGACCAACACACAATTTCCACACACCCACACACTTTATATCATTCCCACACCCCACACATCCACCCACAAACACAACACATCCACACGCACACACATCCACACATTCATTCACACAACACACACATCCACACGCACACACATCCACACACTCCACACATCCACCCACACACACACACACACCACACGGCACAACACAATCCACACACACACATCCACCCACACACAACGCACATCCACACACATACGCACATCCACACACACACATTGTTGACACACACATCCACACACACACACACATCACAAACCCACACATCCACACACCGTTCCCATTGCACACACACACACACATCCACACGCACACACATCCACACACACACATCCACCCACACACATACGCACATCCACACACACACACACACACACATCCACACACACACACATCCACACACACCACACATCCACCACATCAGAGCCACACACACACACATCCACACGCACACACATCCACACACACACAAACACACACATCCACACACACACACACATCCACACACCCACACACATCCACCCACACAACACACACATCCCACGACGGATCACACACATCCACCCACACAACCTCCACGCACCACACATACGCACATCCACATCACACACATCCACCCCACACACCTCCACCACTTCCCACACTCTCTCCTTTTCAACACCCCGCCCCCTTCTCATCCACTCGTCCACACGCCCATGGAATAGAAAATGGAGGTTGGGGGAGACTGAAGTAAAAAAAAAAAAAAAAAAATTGCAAGGGAATAATCAAGAGAGCTCAGCAATTGCACGAAATACGATGGGAAGGCAACAGGAACAACGAAGGGAAGGGCAAGAAAACACACGAATATGCCAATTTTCTTGCCCTTCCCTTCGTTGTTCCTGTTGCAATCTGTTCAACATGAATTCCACACGATGGGAAGGGTGCATGGGAGTGATGGTAGTGTTGCAGTATGGTGACGTGAGGTGGGTTTGCCTCTGAGGGTATGGGAGGGGTATCCACAATTATGTTTATTTTTGTTTTGATTCTTTTCTTTTCTTTTGTACGTATAATCTTATGTGTGTTTGGTTATTCTTTCGGTATCTGTCTCTCTTCGTTGGATTTTTTTTTTTATACATTTAGTTGTATATATACCTAATTGTCTATTATCTATCTGTGTATCCATTTTATAGTCTCTCTCTCTCTGTCTATATATCTCTTCTCTCTTCTCTCTCTCTCTCTCTCTCTCTCTCTCTCTCTCTCTCTCTCTCTCTCTCTCTCTCTCTCTCTCTCTCTCTCTCTCTCTCTTCTCGCTCGCTCGCTCCGCTCGCTCCCCCCCTCTCTCTCGCCCCCGCCCCTCCCTCTCTCTCTCTCTCCTCCCTCTCTCTCTCTCTCGTCTCTTCCTCCTCTTCTCTCTCTCCTCTCTCGTCTCTCTCGTCTCTCTCTCTCTCTCTCTCTCTCTCGCATCGCTCTCCCCTCTCTCTCGCTCCCCTTCCACCACCCTCTCACTCTCCTCATCTCCCTGACTCTCTCTCTTCTCTCTTCTCTTCTCTCATCTCTCTCTCTCCTCTCCTCTCTCTCCTGTCTCTCTCCTCTCTCTCTCTCTCGGTCTGATCCCTCTCTCTTCTCTCTCTTTCTTCTTACTACTATCTATCTGTCTATTCTAACAATCTATCTATGTATCTGCCTATATATCTATCCTATATCAGGGTGTGATGACCTACTATCACTATCCTTGTGAGATGTAAACATTTTCTCAATAAACATGTCCAGTCTTATCTATCTATCTACTTATCGCCTCCTATCCTTCCATCCTCTCAACACTCAAGGATGAGTTCGCCATCCTAGTCAGTAAACACAAGCGCACTCACACATAAGCACATAGGAATCCATTATACACATAAGCACACATTACACTCAGCCACTGCCCGGCATATGGCAGAGAGAGGCAGCTAATTCTGGGAGACTGTGGATCCCCAGAATTGGTCGCTCTTAGCAGCAGTGGCAGTCAAGTGGCGGGCGTATGGTTCACTTTGTGTGTGTGTGGGGTGGGGTGGGGAGAGGTGTGTGTGTGTGTGTGTTTGTGTTTGTAAGTGTCTGTGTCTGTTTGTGTGTGTGTGTGGTTTTTTGTGATTGTGTGTGTGCGTTGTGTGTCTGTGTCTGTGTTGTGTGTTTTGTTTGTGTGTGTGTTTGTGTGTGCTTGTATTGTTTGCATGTTTGTGTGTTGTGTGTGGTTGTGAGTATTGGCTTATTTGTATATTTGTGTTTAGTATGTGTTTATATTACATTCACATTTGCCTCTGTGTAAAAATACATAACAACAACCACATCCATACACTCTTACACATGAATACACACATTACCCCCTAACATCCCCCCCCCGAAAACATACACACAACATCTGATAAACTACAAAATAAGCCAAATCTAAACCTACCTAAATAAAACCTCACAGACGAATTACAACAGTTATGCAAATCCACGAAATACGCCATTGCACCCAAAATACCCTTGTTGCAAGATATAGCAATACGAATACTTTCAAACTGTATTGGTGATGAGAACCCCAAGAACACAAGAACAAGAACACAGAGATGAGAACCCCAGAACACAAGAACAAGAACACAGAGATGAGAACCCCAGAACACAAGAACAAGAACACAGAGATGAGAACCCAAGAACACAAGAACAAGAACACAGAGATGAGAACCCCAAGAACACAAGAACAAGAACACAGAGATGAGAACCTGAACCTCAAGGAACGGTATAGAAAATTGAGCTTTGTGTCTCGTGGCGTGAAACACGAGTTGGTTGGCTAAAGAATGCTTAGAGATAAAGAAATAAAGGATGTTGATAATGATAATGATGATGATGATAGTAGTTGTTATTATGATAATGATGGTGATGAGTAATGTTATTTTTTCTTTATTGTTATCATCATTCTTAGAGATAAAGAAATAAAGGATGTTGATGAATGATAATGATGATGATATAGTAGTTGTTATGCGATAATGATGGTGATGAGTAATGTTATTTTTTCTTTATTGTTATCATCATTCTTAGAGATAAAGAAATAAAGGATGTTGATAATGATAATGACGATGATGATAGTAGTTGTTATTATGATAAATGATGGTGATGATAATGTTATTTTTTTCTTATTGTTTTCATCATTATTATACTATATTATGATTGTTATTTTTTCTTGAATACTATGTATGAACATTATTATCATCAGGACCGTTATCATTATCATCAGTATTGTTATGTATTACCATTTTTACCAATACTATCATTATATTTTATCACCAAAATCAATCATTTCGATTATATCAATCATCTAAGAAAAACATCAAGAAGAACAAAAAACAGCAGAAGAATAAGTAGAAAGACAGAGAAAGAAAGAAGATAAAAGAAAAAAAAGCGAATGTATGAATATATATATTATTTATATTTACACACACACACACACACACACACACACACACACACACACACACACACACACACAACAACACACGCACGCACACCACACACACACACAACACACACACACACACACACACACACACACACACACACACACACACACAACACACACACACACACACCACACACACATATACATATATATATATATATATATATATATATATATATATATATATATATATATCACATATATATATCACAAAATCGAGACCAAAACAAGAAAAATTAAGAAACAAATCACTGAATTTTTTGAAAATTCTAATCCTTCACGAAATGCTGCTAATTGCCTAATTAATGATTGATGATGTTAATGCCATTTATATATGATATAAATGATATTAAATTGATATTAAATTAAATATTATTATTTAATAATAATAATAATAATAATAATAATATTAAATATAAATTGATTTATATATATCATGGATCGCATTGATAGAAATTGCATTATGCAGAAAATGTTGCAAATAATCCCGGGTTTAAATCGGCATTCCAAACGTGACAAAAAAAGATGAGGATTAAAAGAATTTATGATTAAAAACATAACGAAAAAAATTATTGAGGAGAGTTTTTTTTTCCTGGATATATTAGTTGTTATCATTTGTAATTTATTATTGTCATTATTGTCATCATTATTTTCATTCCTATAGTGATTGGTATTATCATCGTCACTATCACTATTATTATCATCATTATTATCATTTATCCATTCCTACTTCCTATTCTCCCTCCTCTCTCTCTCTCTCTCCTTTCTCCTTTACCACTCCTTCTCTACCTCTCTCCCTTCCCCCCCCCCTCCCCCCCTTTCCCCCCCTCTCTCTCCTCCCCACACCTCTCTTCCCCCTCTCCCTTTCCCCCCCACTCTTTCTCTCCTCTCTACCTTCTCCTCCCAACTCTCTCCCCCTTCCTCTCAATCTCCCTCCTCCCCTCCCTCTCTCCCCCTGCCCTTTCTCCCCCCCCTCCCCCCTCTCCCCCTCTCCCCCCCTTCCCCCCCCACACACACCCAGACACCCAAAAAAAAAAAAAAAAAAAAAAAAAAAAAAAAAAAAAAAAAAAAACAGACACCCAAAACTTAAAAAATAAAAATAAATAAAAAACACGAATAATCAGCACAGAACAGGACACACAACACCAGCGACTAACTTGGCCAAAACGTCCCAGCAGCTATAGGGCCGTGACGAAGAGGCGGTGCATG
>NW_020870014.1:171934-209208 GCF_003789085.1 Penaeus vannamei
TCCGCGTAATGAAGGACTAGACACGCCCACACTTTTTTTTACCTTTACCTCATCTTAATTACCTTAATATCTGTAACTATCTCGTGTCCGATACAGTGTTGAAGTGCTTGTCATTTTATTTTTAACGATGCTTTTAATAATCATGAGGATGATGATGAGGATGATAGTGGTAGTTGTAATAAGTACAGATAAGGACTGAAAACAGATAAAGAATTTTCTTCAAAGGATAAAATCTGTTCGATGTGACTGATAATAAAAAGGTGCGATTTTAATTTCCGCTTAATGGCTACCATTAACAATTATTCCAACATAAACACATACAGTAATTTAATACATTAACACGCATTGGTGTAAAATACTGTAATTATACACATTTCTTTCTTTAGCGTTCTAGAATTAGATGACATGCTTGATATTACCAAAAATGTGGACTTAATAATGACATTCAGGTGCTTTAATGAACTTGAATATTCGAACAAGAGTGCTTCAGAAATTTTGATCCTTGCATATGCTTCGTATATTTTGTGTCACCTTTATTGTTAACGTCTCAAGTAAAAGTTGTGAGTGGATTGAAAAATGATGTATTACACGTGGCTAGATCACCAACTTCAACTAATATTTGATCAATTTTGCAACGGAATAAATCCCACTTCAGACCAACAAAAGGATTTAACTAAATGAACATTATGTGGGATAGATTTCTAGAAGATACTGAACGCGAACTGTCAAGCAGTGCAGTGATAGCACACGAATCTTTAATCTTTTAATAGTTAACATTGATTTACACATGCGAGGAAAATAGATAATGACAAGTTTAATTTTCTTACCAAATGAATAGCTTTCGTAGGCAAGACTCCGGTTTGTGTCTACATCAGGTACACAAAGCCAAACAAAGCAAAAAACAAAGGGATTCCAATGAACGGTACACATATTCGCAGATAGTGCAGTAAAGGAGTAAAGGAACAAGGAGTGGCCGGTGTCTGGTCTTACATCACGCGGAACTTTTCATGCTGTGGATTTCACCGACAAAGCCGAGTAAATATTGAAACTTGACGGATGATTGCTGTCAGTGAGGTAACAGGACACCGCGAGTCAGGTCTGCTGGAGAAGTGAGTGTGACTGTACTTTCTGTGCTAACGTATCTATAATTACAAGGAAAGATTTCTTTTCTTTCTCCTTTATTTCTCGGACTTTATGGAGCGAGAGTGTAAAAAGGGTTATGATGCGGTTGAACTTGTAAACTACAGTTTAACCCTTTATCGTTTCCTGGTCAGAGAATCTTATATAATGCCATTCGTGTGTTACTACATTAATTGATTTTTGCAACTTCATGATATAGATCTATTTATTGCTTAATTTCTGGAATATACAATCTTCCTTTCATCATTATGCTATATATTGCGTCTACGTACATGAAACCCCTTTCTGATGGGAAGATTACATGTGGGAAACATTATGTTAGAGAAAATGACCTATATTATTCACACTACTTAGCTAATAGAGCAAGACCTACCTTCATTAATCAAAGGCACATAATTTATACGGCACAAATCCATACCGAACATAAGTTTCCGTGTGTTTTTCACACTGTGCAATCGTTTATCTAAGGAAATTGTATAACAATATTGAAGCTGCCCATTTTTTTGCAAATAAACGCGATCTTTCATAAACCATTAATTCTTGCTTACGAAATATGCTCGGTATATGGTCTTTATGTTCGAATGTATCATCTTTCAGCTGTTCCCCTCCATGTTACACACACAAAAAAAAAAATACTTGAGTAACCTATACTCTGTATGCTTTGCCTTTTGCCAACTGTATCGACAAAATGAAAATATTCCCGTTAAGTCATCATAGTAAAGATACATCTACCTGGACTTACTCAAAGCAAAGGTACCACAGAGGGAAAGTCCAAAAAAATACCAACAAATAATCTACAATCCTCCTTTTCCTTTAATCTTACAGTGGTAAAGCCTTTTCATCTGGCCTCAATATGGATCCCGAGCAAGGAAGTGATGGGGAGTCTGAACAACAATATTAATCATCCTCCCTATAACGCATTCGGCCCTACTTATTGTAATCCCCGAAGCTGCTTTACAGAGTGGCTATAGCAGAAAAAAGTACATATAATTGACTTGAATATCTGAACATACACCTTTCGTTTACTTCTTAATATCTTTAGTTTATGATAACTGTCATGTCTCTTTACAATAGCAATAATATCAATATATGCACGCCATCACCGAAAATCTAATTACGTTCTTGTTGGGCAATTGCCATGTTCTTTTATACAAGAAAATCACAAAACGGATGTCTGTGTTCTGCTAAGTAAGCTACGGTAAGATTTTCACTGGATAACGAATAGTGATTGCAGATTTGATATAGTTTGTTTTGCAATACTTAAAGCGCAAACAGATCTTTGAAATGGTCGTAACAGTTCCTGCATGAAACATGAATATATCACCAAAAGCTCATCTCTGGAAACGTAAACGCAAAACTCTACGGTTATGCACAGCCTCATTTCATTTACTGTTAGGACTAAAAGGACTGCTTACCATCACATGGAAGACTCTTAATTTTTACGTGTACTGTAAATTCTTATAAAAAGTTATTACTGGCATCAATAAAGTTTTTTTAATCTTTTTTTCTGAATCACCGTTGATATATGATATTGTATTCACAAGATGATACGAACTGCAATAACTGCTTCGCATTCCATTTTTCTCCTACTCAGAATCAGATATTTCATGAAAGCTCAGGCAGAAGGGTTAAATAAAAGTGTTTCCTTGAAATATGAAGTGAAGATTTAACTTGTATGTGAATAATTAATATATATAATTTTCAATACCATTTAAGACCTCCACTAGAATACAAAATCCATGGAAAATTACTATGAAAACACCTATGTCTTCCAGTAATTGTTCCTACCTACTATGTTATCAACGTGCCATGTTTACAGAAAATATGATCCCCGCCACTACATCATTATGACCTCACGCAAGAAGAAATGCGTACTTAAGGATATTAAGGTGATTCAGGTGAGGTGAAGAAGTGTGGGCGTGTCTAGTCCTTCATTACGCGGACCTTTTCATGTTGTGGATTTCACCAACAAAGCCGAGTAAATATTGGGACTTCGCGGTTATGAGGCCGAGTGCTGTCAGTGAGGTAACCGGATCACTTGAGTCAGGTACCAAGAAGGGGGGGGGGGGAGGGGGGAGAGGGGGGGTATTTCTATGATTAGTAACGCTTCTAATTCAGTAATCGTTTGATTGGGAAATTTTACTGTCTTGGAGCTGGCGATTTTAATTGATTGGATTGGCCAAGTTTACCGAATAGGGAAAGGTCCAAGCGATCGAGTCAACCTCTCGGATTCCCTTCGGCGCTACCTTAATTGCCCGACCACTTGTTGCCTCACCTGACCTAATCCCAGCCGTGTAGGGTCAGCGATTCCCGGCGTTCGGCGACCTTGAATTATCCGCCTGGAGAATTCCAACTGGAACGTGCGCCTACATGTTGGCGATCGTCGGAGAGTGGACGGAACAGCGGGATAATGTGCAAATCCCTCGGTGGATTTCCGCCAATATAATGATGATCTGAAATGGCACGTGGCAACGATAGCGATCATATGGTCATAATCATGTTGCTGATGATGGACAATGATGTGGGAAACGGAGATGAATCTCTATCAACATACTGGTAATAAGAAATGTTATGATAATCATGATAATGCTGGTGATAAGGGCCATAGCATTGACGACGAAGTAGAGTAGATCAGCATAATGATAAAGAAAATAAGGATGTTATAGGCAAGCATTTATTGTTATATTGTGGTATTAGTAAAAGTGTGTGCTATACCAAGACAAATATACTAAATTAAAATGTTTGGTTATGAAACTCCATTTTCTTGAAGTCATATGAACGGTTTGGAAATGCAAAGAACATTATAGATATCAGAGCACAACTGTCATAATACAATCTATCTCTTCCATATCACTCGCAACCTCATACACAGATACGCTCATTTGAGTAATAAATCCGCTATTAGCCGAATTATCCAAGTTGCGGCATAGGTAATCAAAGAAACGTTAATTACCCTAACCATTCACCTGACGAACACCATTCAGGTCACGTAATTGACCAGAGGTAATATTTGCTCAGGTTTGTTGACGAAATCCACAACAAGGAGGCTGCCGTGTGGTGCATTTGTGCCATATGAGGTCAACACGGTGACCTTGAGCAGAAGCAGCAAACAACTAATGTGATCTATTAGCTTTGAAAAATTGTTAGAAACTTTTTATTTAATATTATACAAAAAAAGATGTAATGGTAATAATCCTCATTCATAACATTCCTTAATTGACCGCAATAAACAGTGTGCACACACACATTGCGTATGCGTAGATGTCTATATCTACACTCAAACGCACACATATCGTTATATATATGCGTATATATCTATATATCTATATCTATATCTATCTATCTATCTATCTATATATATATATATATATATAATATATATATATATATATATATATATATATATATACTTATGCGTGTATTGTGGGTCTGTGTGTGTGTGTATCAATTTGTATGATACACACACACACACACACACACACACACACACACACACACACCACACACACATGATATATATATATATATATATATATATATAATATATATATATATATATTATATATATTTATACACACAAATACACATACATACATGAATAAATATAATAAATATATATTATATATATATATATATATATATATATATATATATATATATATATATATATAACACATATATATTTGTACATATATATGTATAATATATATACATGTATTATATATTCATATATACATATAGGCATACACACACACATATATGTATATATATGTATATATATATATATATATATATATATATATATATATATATATATATATATATATATGTATATATGTGTGTGTGTATGTACATATATATATATGTGTGTGTGTGTGTGTGTGTGTGTGTGTGTGTGTGTGTGTATATATATAATATATATATATATATATATATATATATATATATATATACATATATGCATGCATATATGTACACACACGCATACACACACACACATATATACATATATATGCATATACAACATTTATATGAGTGTACATATATACGAAAAGTAAACACAGACACAATGAGATAAAAAAAAATATGATTTTTTGTGACTAGTAGTCAGTATATATCTTCGTTTAATACTTAGATATCTCTGGCGTATTATACGAGGTATCAACCAAGAATTAGGCAAAAGTAGTAATTAAGACAAATACAGGATAATACCACTCAAATGAACGTTAGAAAGTGAAACTAACCAAAACTATAATGGAAATCTTGGTCTTATTGTTTTAACCTCGAGTTAGATTCTTTAATATATCACCATTTAATCCACAGTTATCCATTTCACAAACGGTATTAACTTTTAGAGTTTTAGATTTCCTCACCACCTAACAATATCTTTAATTATGTTAGGTACATTGCATACAACAATGCATAAACATAAGAAAATGATATCAGATATTTTCTTTTCGGAAACCAATCAACAACTTCCACGTCACAAAGAGGCGTGGTCGAAGGCGGGTCTTCCTGACCGCTGGCGCATTTAAGCGCCACTCGGCAATTCCACGACCACACATCTCACTCGCACTCCCATCTCCTCAGAAGATTACCAGTGTAATCCTTTGTCTGAAAGATGAACTGCATCAACAATGGAACCATGGCCGCCATGGCAGCAGCCCTCGCCGCCAACTCCACCATGTCGTCCGATAAGACACAGATGCGACTCTACCTCGATAGACTCAAGGCCATGGTGCCTCAGTGTAAGGTGTGAGCTCATCGAACACGTTTATGACAAGATGGTTTCCATTTAAGCGCCAAACCCAGACAGGAGATTCACAAACAATTTCGAACATAACACTCGCCTGTCCGACCGCCCAGTCGACAGGATTCAGAACTAGCTCCTATTCGAAGACTTCACCAGCGACTTCAGCTTCCATCAGCGTCTCATGGTGGCTACGACCATGTCTCAGTTAAGTGGCTACACTCAAGACTCCCATCTCAGCGGCTACAGTCAGCAGCCCCAGTTCGGAGACTCGTTCAAGCAGCAGCCCCAGTACGGCGGTTACGGAACGCAACCTCACCAGTACTCCCAGCAGCAGTACAGCCAAGAAAATTCCATGATGATGGACGAGTCCCACGGAAGCAGCGGCTACAGCAAGTACTACGGAAGCAGTTCTGCCAATTACTCACTCGGCCACTCGACGCAGAGCATGGAGATGGACACATACGGTTTTGGATATTAATGTCAACCGTTATAGTTCATTGTGTACATACTATCACCTCATTTCACCTCCAGAAAATTCTACATTGTTCGCCTGTTGTTAAACTGTTTGATAACATATAAAATATATTTAAACAAAAAATGTACTATTGCATATCTATCTCCCATTTCTTTGTATTGCTGGGCTTGTACCTACATGCAAAATTGACATTGTTGCTGAAAAGAGTGTATATTGATTATGCATAGAACATATAGATCATACTTACAATTAAGAGTGTTTCTCTGCAAATTATCACAATTTAAACTTCACATTTCCCGATATTAGTTAAATATCATAGACCCATTGCAACATAGTACACATTGCATCTCAAAATCATTTACATATGCTTTTACATATATTGCAAAATACTTGTTCAACAGTTGCTATTGTTTTTCACATGGCAAATTGACCACATGTTCAACTCTGAAGTCATTGATTAAAAGTGAAAGGAAACGGATAAAAAATATTTGACTATATCACGCCTTTCTCTAAAATGTCGTAAGGATAATATAATAGCAGCTGTAAGAGTGCATTTCATGGCTTTCATTTTTATATGTAAAGCTCATTATTCTTGTAGTTGCCATTCCCACAAGGCCTTCCTTATTTACTATATTATTGGCACGTATTATAACATTTAATTATTGCGATCCATATAATATATATATATATATATATATATATATATATTATATATATATATATATATAATACTGTTTTCATCGTCGTGTTACCAATTTCATCATGTTTTCATTATCGTAAAACTCTTGCTACTGTTCCAACAAATTACTACGATTTGTAGAGATATTACTGAATTTTATTATTGTAAAAGCAAGGTGTAGCTATAACATTTTTCTGCATGCTGACAATTTTATATAGAGGGATATTATCTTAAAATTTGAACAATTACTGCATTGCAATTATCTGTGCAATAGTTTTTCGTGAAATTTAAACGAATGCCTAACGTTTTCTCTTGAAAATGTATATCTACGGAAAATATCTTGCTGAATGGTTGAGACAAGAACCAGATGGAACACAAATATTCTTGATGTTAGTAATATAATCTTGTGATATTATCCATTATCTGTATTAAGAAACTGCAATACTCCCAACAATAATCTGGCCACTTAATAATCGGAAAGGTAATACTTGTTCAAATTCGCTGACGAAATCCACAACTTAGGAGCTGTCATGGGGGGGGGGGGCTGTCCGTGCCACATAAGGTCACTAAGCTTACGTAGTTAAATATTTAAGAGTAAAATATATTAGAATGAATAACTCTTTCAGGTGCGATGTAAGCATTTGTTACAAAATATATATAAATCAATGTGTTTTCTCTTGCGCTTTATGATACTGTAATAAGGAATATGTATACATAAAAGAGAAATGTATACTAAACAGTATGACAGCTATTAATATGTTAGAGCACATGTTTACTAGCTTAAAGATATTACACATATCCTTGAAAATATAAAACTCGTGAATACATATGGATTGTGTTTATGTGATATTTACCTTTTACATAAACAACTGGGTTATCTCTGAATGCTTCTGGCATATGAATATATAAATATATTTGCATCACGATATTTTGTCGCAGACTAAGACCTTCATGTTATGAGATGTTTCTATACATTTTGCTTCATGATTTTTATTACATTATCCTTTAGGATGGTATTATTTTTACGTTTTTTTCTCCAACACGACGTAATTACGTCAGATTCAATGATTTAGCAATGAAGTACACCAACGAGTCTTACCTGTTTGTCCCAGCCAATCACAACCCTCTACGTCACAAGGAGGCGTGGTGGAGGGGATCTTCCTGACTGCTGGCGCATTTAAGCGCCACTCAGCAATTCCACGACCACACATCTCACTCGCACTCCCATCTCTTCAGAAGATCACCAGTGTAATCCTTTGTCTGAAAGATGAACTGCATCAACAATGGAACCATGGCCGCCATGGCAGCAGCCCTCGCCGCCAACTCCACCATGTCGTCCGATAAGACACAGATGCGCCTCTACCTCGATAGACTCAAGGCCATGGTGCCTCAGTGTCCCAAGAACCGCAAGGTGTCCAGACAGGAGCTCATCGAACACGTCATCAACTACATCAGCGACCTCGAGGACACCCTCCAGTCAGACTCGGATTCAGAGGCCGACAGTCCTCCAGCGAGTCCTACCACTGACTTCAGCTTCAGCGACTCCTTCAACCAGTACGCCCAGTATGGTGGCTACGATCAGCAGTCTCAGTTAAGTGGCTACACTCAAGACTCTCATCTCAGCGGCTACAGCCAGCAGCCCCAGTTCGGAGACTCGTTCAAGCAGCAGTCCCAGTACGGCGGTTACGGAACGCAGCCTCACCAGTACTCCCAGCAGCAGTACAGCCAAGAAAATTCCATGATGATGGACGAGTCCCACGGAAGCAGCGACTACAGCAAGTACTACGGAAGCACTTCTGCCAATTATTCACTTGGCCACTCGACGCAGAGCATGGAGATGGACACTTACGGTTTTGGATATTAATATCAACCGTTATAGTTCATTGTGTACATACTATCACCTCATCTCACATCCAGAAAATTATGCATTGTTCGCCTGTTGTTTAACCTAATAGCATATAGAAATATATTGAAAGAAAGGAATATTGCATATCTATATCCTCACCTCCTTATAAATCTTCATATTACTGGGCTGTACCCTACATGTAAATTGACATTGTTGCTGAGAAAGTGCGTATTTATACATGAAACATACAGGTCATACGATGGAACGTATTTATGTGAAAATGATCCCGATTTAGGCTTTTTACATTCCTCGAATTTTAGTTAAATATCATGACCGCATCGCAACTCATATAACATAGTGCACACTACGTCACTAAAAAGAAAAAAATACATATGCTTTTATGTATTCATATTTCAAAATGCTTGTTCAACAATTAAACATGTGGACAAAGTGACCACATGTTTAACTCGAACTTATTGATTAAAATGAGACATGCAAGAGGAAATTATCTGACAGTAAATCACGCCTTGGAATAGCAGTTGTAAGTGTGCATTTCATGGCTTTCATTCTTATATGTAAAGCTCCTCATTCTTGTAGTTGCCATTCCCACAAGGCCTTCTTTATCTGCTATAGTTATTGGCACATACTATAACTTTTAATTATTACATAACCATTTTTTGTGGTATAATGCTATTTTCATCGTTGTGTTACCATTCCATTGTCATATTACTGTCTTCATCATCATGTTATTATTTTTATGATGGTACTGTTTTCATTATTATTACTATTATTATTACTATTATATTACTTATTATTACTATTATTTATTATTATTTTATTACTATTATTATTACTATTATTAACTATTATTATTACTATTATTATTACTATTATTATTACTATTATTATTACTATTATTATTACTATTATTATTACTATTATTATTACTATTATTATTACTATTATTATTACTATTATTATACTATTATTATTACTATTATTATACTTATTATTTACTATTATTATTATTACTATTATTATACTATTATTATATTATCATTATTATTATTACTATTATTAGTATTATCATTATTATTATTACTATTATTGTTGTAACCATTATTGTCATACTCATTGACTCTATTATTACTATTACTATTATCAATACTTTATTACTATTGGTATTATTTTATTATTATCATTGTTACTATTATTCTTGTTACTATTATTATTATTAGTGTTAAAACATATTGTTACTATTATTGTTACCACTTACTGTTACTAGTAAAATCATCGTGATTACTATTATTTTCATTGCTATTATCGCCATCGCTAATGTAATAATTCCTATTATTTTCATTATTCTTTTTTATTGTTATTACTATTTACCCTTGCTGCTGTTTTATTAGTATTAACAGTATTACCATTACTGTTGCTATTGCCATTTAGTTATTATTACTAAGATTAATAATACTACCTTTAGTATCAATATTATCTTTACTATTATTATGAATAAGATTACCTTTGTGATTATTATCATTACTATTATTAATGATATTACTACTAGTAGTGATATTGCTATTATTATTATTATTACTTTTGTTATAATATTACTATTGTTATTATAATTACTATTGTTCTTAATATTACTATTGTTCTTAATATTACTTTTGTTATTAATATTACTATTGTTATTAATATTATTATGTTACTAATATTACTATTATATTATTACTACTAATTACTATTATTATTTTTACTATTACTTTATTATTACTACTATTACTATTATTATACTATTACTATTATCATTATTACTTTTACTATATTACAATTAGTATCACTGATTTACCATTATTATTATTATTATTATTATTATCATTATTATTATTATCATTATTATCATTATTATTATTAGTGATAATACTATTTCTGTTATTATAACCATTACTTTTATCATAATTCTTATCATTATTATTACCATGATCACTATCATCATTATCATTATTTTACCAATTGATCATGGTATCTTTTATCATGATTATCAATATCTTTATCATGATTATCAATATCTTTTATCATGATTTATCTTTTATCATGATCATCAATATCTTTTATCATGATTATCAATATCTTTTATCATGATTATCATATCTTTTATCATTATCTATCTTTATCATGATTATCTTTTATCATGATCATCAATATCTTTTATCATGATCATCAATATCTTTTATCATGATTCATGATCATCAATATCTTTTATCATGATTATCAATATCTTTATCATGATTATCAATATCTTTTATCATGATTATATCTTTTATCATGATTATCAATATTTTTATCATATCATCAATATCTTTTATCATGATCATCAATATCTTTTATCATGATATCAATATCTTTTATCATGATTATCAATAATTTTATCATGATTATCAATATCTTTTATCATGATTATCAATATCTTTTATCATGTCTTTATCATGATATCAATATCTTTATCATGATATATCTTTTATCATGATTATCATCTTTTATCATGATTATCAATATCTTTATCATGATTTTATCATCAATATCTTTATCATGTATCTTTATCATGATATCAATATCTTTATCATGATTATCAATATCTTTTATCATGATATCAATATCTTTATTATCATGATCTATCAATATCTTTTATCAATATCATTATCTTTATCATGATCATCAATATCTTTTATCATGATCATTCAATATCTTTATCATGATCATCAATATCTTTTATCATGATTATCATATCTTTATCATGATTATCTCTTTTATCATGATTATCAATATCTTTTATCATGATCTTTTATCATGATTATCAATATCTTTATCATGATTATCAATATCTTTTATCATGATTATCAATATCTTTTATCATGATTATCAATATCTTTTATCATGATTATCAATATCTTTTATCATGATCATCAATATCTTTTATCATGATTATCAATATCTTTTATCATGATCATCAATATCTTTTATCATGATTATTAATCTTTTATCATTATCATTATTATCTTTATCACTATTTTTATTATCATTAGTTTATTCATATCATTATCATCATTTTTATTATTTTTTTCTCATTATTTACACTCATAATGTTAATAAGTATCACAGACTTTAGGGACCAATCAACAACTTCCACGTCACAAGGAGGCGTGGTGAAGGGCGGATCTTCCTGACCGCTGGCGCATTTAAACGCCACTCGGCAATTCCACGATCACACATCTCACTCGCACTCCCGTCTCTTCGGATCTCCAGTGCAATCCTTTGTCTGAAAGATGAACTGCATCAACAATGGAACCATGGCCGCCATGGCAGCAGCTCTCGCCGCCAACTCCACCATGTCGTCCGATAAGACACAGATGCGACTCTACCTCGATAGACTCAAGGCCATGGTGCCTCAGTGTCCCAAGAACCGCAAGGTGTCCAGACAGGAGCTCATCGAACACGTCATCAACTACATCAGCGACCTCGAGGACACCCTCCAGTCAGACTCGGATTCAGAGGCCGACAGTCCTCCAGCGAGTCCTACCACTGACTTCAGCTTCAGCGACTCCTTCAACCAGTACGCCCAGTATGGTGGCTACGATCAGCAGTCTCAGTTAAGTGGATACACTCAAGACTCTCATCTCAGCGGCTACAGTCAGCAGCCCCAGTTCGGAGACTCGTTCAAGCAGCAGCCCAGTACGGTGGTTATGGAACGCAACCTCACCAGTACTCCCAGCAGCAGTACAGCCAAGAAAATTCCATGGATGGACGAGTCCCACGGAAGCAGCGACTACAGCAAGTACTACGGAAAGCAGTTCTGCCAATTACTCACTCGGCCACTCGACCCAAAGCATGGAGATGGACACGTACGGTTTCGGATATTAGTAGATTTTAAATTTTAGAATATATCCATGTCATCCCAGGTTACTTACAGAATATATATTCATTATGTACATACTCATATTTTTGTTAAATCATTAATAAAAATCTTGAAAAGAAGATACGTTATCTGATTCACCATCACCAACAGGATGTTTACTAAGATGTAAACAATTATAAAGTTTATGTACTAGCAAGCATAGTATGCAAATAACACTTTCACTTAAATGAATAACTTATACATTCTTATACATATACATATACATGTGGGTTTGGATGTTTATGCCCTTTGGTTTATATTTTTGTTTTCGGTGTGTTTTAATGTTATTTACGTGTCACTAGCATAAGTCTAAGGGGATGAAATGCCGACTTTTACTTACGAGACAAAACAGGTGAAATGATGTTTGACTGTAATGATACAATATGCAATGTGGAAAGAGCAAGTAAGGCCACTTTTCATGAAGCAAGTAGAGTTGTGTATCTAATATTTTATATGCTACTCGACTTGACTAAAATTATCTTTTATATACCAAAATCGGAATTCATAAAATAAACATGTAAAATTCATAAAAGATTTCCCACGCCTAAGCAGTACACCGGATAGGTAGATGAAGGCCACTGATTATTCGATTATTTTCTCATTTATTAACTATCATGTTACAATCTAGATGTGCAATACAGTGTCGGATAAAGTAATTACCATGCATCAAACGTATCAGCGCAATATGTGTAGCTATTTAACATCATAGATATTCATCTTATCGGTAAAAACGCATGAAAGATATAAACACTTCGACTGCACACATAGTACAAGTTCTCGATCAGTGTCTTCGAGTACCTTCCTCACTATAGCCTAAGAAATTGACCCCGAATTAACCATTTATATATATCATTAACCCTTTTACCTCATATAATCGCAAGTAAAGGTCAAGAAGTTATGATTGTAAACTGCCCCGCCCTCTGACCTCTTCTAAAGTACTGTCACATTTGAAAAAAGGAAGGTTATGTTTTATCTTTCATTGTTTCATTTTAAAAGGTCATTTTGTAATTAAAGTAAATGAAGCTCATAAACCTACATCAAACATATGTATAAGAATACTTGATTATCTTGCTGTATAATTTGTCTAAAATATCAGCGTAGTTAATAGAAAACAGTGCAGAGAACATACATATAAAACATATACATATGGAAATTTCTCTGACACACACACACACACACACACACCACACACACACACACACACACACACACACACACACACACACACACACACACACACGACATATATATATATATATATATATATACATATATACATATATATATATTATATATATATAATATATATATATATATATATATATATATATTATATATATATATATAATATACATACATATATATATATATATATATATATATATATATATATATATATATATATATATATATATATATATATATATATATATATATATATATTTATTATATATAAATTTATGTATACATATCTATGTATGCACACACACATATACATATATTCATATATATATATAGATAGATATATAGATAGATAGAATACATATACATACACATATACATGTATATATCTATCTATCTATCTATCTATATATATATATATATATATATAATATATATATAATATATATATATATATATATATATAATATATATAATGTATATATATATAATCTCTCTCTCTCTCTCTCTCTCTCTCTCTCTCTCTCTCTCTCTCTATGTATGTATATATATATATATATATATATATATATATATATATATATATATATATATATATATATATATATATATATATATATATAATATATATATATATATATATATATATATAATATATATATATATATGTATATATATATATATATATATGCATATATATAAATATACATATATACATATGTAAATGTATGTGTGTGCCCGAAGCCTTTAAGAGATCTTAAAGTGTGGAGAATTACCTGGCTCGTCAAATTAGACAGTAATCCCATCACGTACTTGTTTAACCCTAATATTTACTAATTTGCGTAAATTAATAATCCCCAACACGTTCAGCTCATTTTGACAGATGGCGACACCGTTTTCCTCTGCTCGTGACAGATTACACACAATATCGTATGTATTGCCATGTCATAGCATTTCTCTTTTGGACTTCAACGCATTGCCACAGAAGAAATTTTCTTTTTCAAATTATAATGCGAAAACGCTCGTGATAACTCCCATCCCAACAAGATAGGTCTCAAACTATATTCCAATATTTAAGCACTTAACTGTTTCCAAAGTTCACTCTAGGTCATGTAAGCGTGGTCAAATGGCCTGTTGAAGCTCGCATGGTTATGACCAGTGTTCTTTATAACGCAGATGGACAGTGTTTTTTTTTTATCTTTCGTGGAAAGATGATGTATCATGATAAGCTACTAATTACCCAAGCAAATTCATTTACGTAAGAAATTGGATCAATAGATCTCAGTAACATTTATTATATTATTTTAATGTTACAGACATTTATGTCTAAAATTATAGGTATAGTATGAACTGTAATTGGCACATGCTATAACGTTTACGCTGTTGCATTCTATCGTGATACAGCACATTTACAAATTGTGCGTCTTTCTTGTATTCATCAACTCCTATATTGCAAATACAGTGTAATACTGTGAAATCTACAAGGCGATATAAGATTCAAGTATATATTCAGTCTTTCCGTTGTGCACTGTAGTTATCCCTCCTTTAATTACATCATGCGAGAGACGTGAGATCGGTGTTAACATCAGCAAATTGTTGACTTTCCCACGAAGGTCATGTTCTCTGACCTTGATTGTGCGTGGGTTACGGAATCCACGTATTTAATTCATGCTCAACATGTTCATATCCTCAACTTATTTACATCACGTTAGATGGCACTAAATACCGATGTATTTGGAAACAGAATAATACTTAATAGATTATTTCACATTTTTCTATGAAAAATTCGGACATATAAATTCGCTAAGTTGCATGTCTAAAGTTTACTGTATAATTTTAAAGTCCACACATATTTTAACACAACGTACAACATAATGTTAACTCATTCATCATTAATTTACATGACAGATGTTTGCTGTTACGCATTTGATTAAATATTACTTCTGTATGATTTAGTGACTGTAGTGGGATAGTCAGGTGACTAATTACACTTGTATACGACCCGCAGCTATAATCCTTAAGCCGCAAAGCTCATTTGGCTCAAGGGGCGGGACTTTTTCTTACAAACGTCAAAAAACTTGCCGATCCTTACGCCCAGCTTATGAAACGAAGCAAGTCACTGGGATGATTTAAGGACAAAGAAGGGCAGTGCATACTTAGCTCAGACAACAAAGAAAAACAAACGCCCAGTGCAAATACCAGACACGTTAGGTATGACTGCTTGCCAAAGTGTAAGTTATTCAACCCCTACGTTCTAAAATCGATAATCGTATCAATCATTGCAATATAGCGTATAAATAGATCTGTATTATTGGACAAGGTTTTCTCACATCTACCTAATAACAAAAGGCAATAAAAAATGTACTGAAATTTGTAAGTAAATATTCAGGAAATCGACCATTTACAACAGAGTAAAGGTGCCCAACGGAAAGAAAGTGGGATCTCGGTAGAACTAAATCTGAATTTACTATTTCATAACGGCCTGGCTTCTAGGGTCTGTTTAATGCAAAAATATGACGGTCTTCGAGATTCAATTATCCAGAGAATTTTCGTATGTGGTTTCCCTCGTCGTCCTCAAGATTTCCCAGGTCTTTGCTAATTGTGTGCTAAAGAAAATGAAGGGGTTTTAGTCCTGAGTATCATGATTATCATTTGAATATATTTTTTCTGGTTAATCTTTTTAAGCTAGTGAATGGTACCAGTAGATCTCGGTCTAAGGGGCTTTTTTGATTAATACGTAGTGCAAGAGTTAGTGTCTAACTTACTAGATATATACTCCATACCAGTCATTATCAATAAAGTGTATTCGTTATATTTTAGGAGTATTTGTGTAGACAAAATCGTTTCTTGTCTTAATTATTTGAAGCACTAAAAACTTGTCGTGTGAAGAGAGTATTCGCCGATAGAAGCTTTAAAATGGCTTCTCAGTTGCAATGCATAAGGAAATCTCAAATTAAAGTGATGTATGAATTTTGCTAATATGAAAATTGATGTTTTGGTAGTAACATTTCATTTGATGGGCAAAACATATTTATTATTTGAATCTCTGTACACTATTTACAATTCCATCTGTTTTAATCTCAGTACGATGCAGAACTGTACGAGCTACAGTTGCTGCCGTCACTGCTGTAGCCACTGCTGTAATCTGCCCTATATTCACTGCTGTAGTCTGCGCTGTAGCTACTGTAGGAACTGCTGGCACTGACGAAACTAATGGAAGCAGAGTTGATGGAGTAGCATCCATGGGGGAAAGTGCTTCCGAGTTGAGGTTGATGAAGAACATTGTCTTTGTCGCTGGAGTAGAAACCGTGGTTGGCGAGGGAGTACTGGTCGGGTTGAAGGCCATAACATATATATATATATATATATATATATATATATATATATAATATATATATATATATATATATATCTGTGTGTGTGTGTGTATATATATACTTATGTTTGTGCGTATATAAACGTGGATTATTTTGTGTCTCCTACAGTGTCAGTGATTCTTTTAATATTTTAATGTAGTATCAGGTTTTAACCTCTAAGACATAATATTTATTGTCAAAAGAGGTGATTAAATATTACTTCTGTGCGATTAAGTGGCTGTTCTGGGATGGTCAGGTGGGCCATTACATCTGCATATATTCCGGAGCTTTTATTTGAATGCCCTGAAGGTCATTCGGGTCAAGGGGACTTTCTCTTGCAAACGTAAAAACTTGCCGATCCTTACGCCCAGCTCATGGAATGACGCAAGCCACTGGGGTAATTAGGGGACAACGAAGGACAATGCAGCCGTTGCTCTGCATACAAAGAAAACAAACGGCTAATGTAAATATAAAGCATATTTGGTTGATTACTTCTTTCTTGTTTACAAGTATCAACATTTGACGCACACCACACACAAGTATGGACTCATGATCAATAGATCATATATATATATTATATATATATATATATATATATATATATATATATATATATATATATATATATATATATATATACACACACACACACATGTATGTATGTACACACACATATATATATGTAATGATATCCATAAATGCATACACATTTACCGAAGTATATGTCACAAGACACCATAAAAATAGACTTTCTTTTTTCAGAAAGTGAATTATTAAGTGCATCAAAACCACGGCCAGTTATTCCTGAACAACGCAGGTGATCCGCTCTTTGTTCTGAAAACAAATGTAAACAAATGCCAAATGCAGATAAAATACACTTTGGGTACGATGACTAATTAAACATTATCTATCGAGAAATTATATGAAAAAAGCTCATGGAATTATTAAGAACAGCGAGGGTGATGGACTCTTTGTTCTGAAAACAAATGTAAACAAATGCCAAATGCAGATATGATGCTCTTTGGGTGTGATCACTATCTGTTGTGAGATATGATGGTCTCTGCATCTTGGTTCGTCTCATTCCAGACCTCAACGGTCTTCCACCAGATATTACATATTCTCATAATGTTTGGTTAGTTTCTAGTTTACTAGATATATATTCTATACCAGTAATAATCAATAAATTATATTAGCTACATCTTAAGAATATTTGTGTAGACAAGATAATTTTTGTAACCATTTAAAGCGCTAAAAATAGGCCTTGTTAAGAGAGATTTTGTTGATTGAAGCTTTAAAATGGCTTGACGCAGTTGCAATGAATGAGGAATCTCTCAAATTAAAGTGATATATGAATCTTGCTATTATGAAAATTGATGTTATGATATTAACATTTCTTTTCAGGCGCATAGAATATTTATTATTTAAATTTACACTATTTACAATTCTATCTGATGCTTTAAGGTCAGTATGATCCAGAACTGTATGCGCTACAGTTGCTGCCGTCACTGCTGTGGCCACTGCTGTATTCCGCTGTGAATGGGCGGATTCTCAGTAGATATAGAATAGTTTCTTAATCTTAGGTGAAAGTTTATACAGTCGCTTCGTGTGTTAGTTACATCATATGCATTCCACATTCTCATGACTTCGCAAGCTGTCATGTAGTGAACAGAAGGCAAGGAAATTGAAGTTTAGTTGTGCGGATTCCCAAGCGAAGTTTTTTTTTCTATCTTTCTCCCTTTTGGAAATATCACGAAAAACAAGAAACCATACAACCATCAATCTATAATTGTAATTACAAGTTGATACAAGGCTTCCAGGTTTTACTCTGATATTATTTCATTGTATCCATAATGTAGTGGCATAAATTTTACATTTATTATCAGTATAAGGACGCAGTGTATTGTTTGAATTCCTAGACTTCATGACATCATGGTATTATGTAACTGTGCATTCTAATGGATGTGTACCTGGTTTAAGATTCAAAATCAAACTGAATGAATTACAACAGAATGGAATGCTCAAGACGTTTTTCCCCCTAACTTTAAAAGAAAGGAATTGATGGAAAAGTTATAATTTTGCTGATATACATAGATATTTATTAGTTACGTTTTGTCTTTATACAATATTTACAATTTTGATTAATGTATTAATTTCAGTACGGTCCACTGCTGTATGCGCTATATCTGCTGCCGTCACTGCTGTAGCCACTGCTGTAGTCTGCACTGTAGCAATTGTAGGAATTATTGACGAAATTACTGGAAGCAAAATCGGAGTAACATCCAGGGGGGAAAGTGCTTCCGAGTTGAGGTTGATGAAGAACATTGTCGTTGTGGCTGGAGTAGAAACCTTGGTTGGCGAGGGAGTACTGGTCGGGTTGAAGGCCATAACCGCCATATTGTGGTTGCTGGTTGAAGGAGTCGCTGAAAGCGACGGCGTCCATAGGACTCCCTGGACGACTGTCGGAGTCCGAGTCGGACTGAAGGGTGTCCTGAAGGTCGCTGATGTAGTTGATGACGTGCTCGATGAGCTCCTGTCTGGACACCTTGCGGTTCTTGGGACACTGAGGCACCATGGCCTTGAGTGTGTCGAGGTAGAGGCGCATCTGTGCCTTGTCGGAGGCCATGTTGGAGTTGGCGGCGAGTGCCTGTGCCATGGCGGCGGCCATTGTTCTGTCATAAACGGTGTTCATGTTTTGTTCAGTGAGTGGCGAGACCGAAATGAGTTCTGTGGAAGGTAGGTCAAGTGGTTATAATCCCTGGTTACATGAGCAAGGTTATATAGGCCAAGGGTCAAGGGAACCTGTCTCTGACCACGCCTCTTGTGACGCGGAAAGATTTGATTGGTTCCAAAGAAGTCGGATTTTTTTCTTCTTTTCGCGACTCAGCTTACATGGACCAGTTCCTCTCAGTCAAAATATTATATTTCTTCCCCACGGGTTAATAGACTTTGACATTTACTCCTTTACCCCTTTTGTTATGCAGTTCTTTTTTGAAGGGCGGGGGGGGGGTCTCTTGTAATAAAAAAGAAAATAAAATTTTATTAAAAATTAACGCATCGTTAATGATGCGTTGAATCACGATGCTCTTCTTTGCTAAAGTCAAGCATCATGCAGGCGAAAACACTGACTTCAGACGCTTATTATCATTAAAGAAAAACATACATAAAAGACAAGTATCGACATGTAAAGCACACCATAGAGAAAGTGCTATCTTAAAAAATAGGAGATTTCGAAGAATTCTAATCTTTGGTTTTGGCAGTGACTTTTACGAGTATATAATCGAACAGAACGTTTCGATGTGCACACACGCACATATATATTTGCACGCACACATGGATATACATATGGGTGCATACCATCATACACACACATGTACCTATGTATATATTCACATATATACATATGCATATATATATACATATATATACATATGTATTATATATATGTATATATACATATGTATAGCATACATATTCACTGATCTCTTCCCCCCCCCCTTTCCCTCTCTCTCTTTCTCTCTTTTTAGACACATACAGAAAGGGAGAGAGAGAAAGAAAGAGAAATAGAAAAGATGTATAATCAATTTAATAAATACATGAAAAAAATATACATAAACAGATGTGTACTCATATGCATAAATATATTCATATGTATGTGCGTACCTATCAATCCATCTATCTATCTATATACGCGCGCACACACACACGCACACACTGAGACACACACACATATATATACATGCATAAGTAGATATAAGTATAGATATTGATTTATATCATATGACCATATATATATATATATATATATATATATATATATATATATATATATATATATATATATGTACATAATATACACCCGCACACACGCACACACATATATACATATATATACATACATACAAACATACATATATATATATATATATATATATATATATAAAATCTGTTCATAAACACATACACACAACATATATATGTATAAGCATTATATACATAATATATATATATATATATATTATATATATAATATATAATATATATATATATATATATATATATATATGTATATATATGTATACACACATACATGTATGTGTGTGTGTATGTAGTCGTGGTGTATCATTATGTGAAGCATAACTGTGACCTCATTAACCCTTAATCTGTGACGTAACTATATTTTTTCACAACAAAGCTGATTAAATATTACTTCTGAGCAATTAAGTGTCTGCAGCGGGAAGGTCAGATGGCCTAGTGAGGTCAGTCTCTCTTCCGGCTCCTTCGGCAGTGGCTCAGGCTGGGTCAGCGAAGGGGCGGGACTTTTGCCAAAGGGACGTCGAGTCTTTCCATCCCTTACACTGCTCGGGAATCACGCGACACTTGAGGGGATTATAGGACGTGGGAGGACAATGCTCTTGTGGATATAAACACAAAGAAAAACAAATGGATAGAGCAAATACTAAGGAAAAGATATGTTCATAAGGATTATGTATGATTGATTTTTTTTCTGTACATCTTATCTATCTGTTTATACATATATTTACATATTTATTCATTCATATGGTATATATATGTACATTTATGTATATATATGTGTGTGTGTATATATATGAATATATATCAATATGTATATATATATATATATATGTATATATATATGTATATATATATATATATGTATAATATATATATATATATATATATATATATATATATATATACTTATGCTTGTGTATATATAAACATTTCGGATTATTTTGTATCTTCTAGTGTCAAGTGACGCTGACCCTTTCAATATTTATTATAGTATCAGGTTTTAATCTGCAAGACATATTATTCATTGTCAACAGAGGTGATCAAATATTACTTCTGTGCGATTAAGTGACTGTTCTGGGATGGTCAGGTGGGCCATTACATCTGCATATATTCCGGAGCTTTTATCTGAATGCCCTAAAGATCATTCGGGTCAAGGGGCGGGACTTTCTCTTGCAAACGTCAAAAAACTTGCCGATCCTTACGCCCAGCTCATGGAATGACGCAAGCCACTGGGGTAATTAGGGGACAACGAAGGACAATGCAGCCGTTGCTCTGCATACAAAGAAAACAAATGGCTAATGTAAATATAAAGTCCATTTGGTTGATATATTTCTTTCTTGTTTACAAGTATCAACATTTGACGCACACACACACGAGTATGTATTCATGAATGTCAATAAATCAATATAAATATATGTATATATATACATATGTATGTATGTAAACACACATTTATGTAATGATATCCATAAATGTATACACATTTACCGAAGTGTATGTCACAAGACACCATAAAAAATAGGCTTCCTTTTTTCAGAAAGTGTAGTATCGTGTGCATCAAAACCACGGTCAGTTATTCCTGTTTGTGCTCCTGAGCTTTAATGAGCATTTCATAACAGACATGAACGAAACTTTTTCCTACAAAAGAAAAAAATAAAGCTCATGGAATAATTAAGAACAACGCGGGTAATACGCTTTTTGTTCTGAAAACAAATGTAAACAAATGCCAAATGCAGATAAAATGCACTTTGGGTACGATAACTGATTAAACATTATTTATCGAGAAATTATATGAAAATAAGCTCAGGGGATAATTAAGAACAGCGAGGGTGATGGACTCTTTGTTCTGAAAACAAATGTAAACAAATGTTAAATGCAGATATGATGCTCTTTGGGTGTGATCACTCGTGAAACAATATCTGTCTCATTCCAGACCTCAACATATTCTCATAATGTTTGGTTAGTATCTAATTTACTATATGTATATAAATAAATAAACATATATATATATACATATATATATATATATATATATACATATATATACATATATACCAGTTATTATCAATGCAGTATATCCGTTATATTTTAGAGGTATTTTTTGTGACTTTATTTAAAGCACTAAAAATAGGTCTTGTTGATTGAAGCTTTAAAATGACTTCAGTCACTGGGAATGAAAAAGGAATCTCTCAAAGTGATATATGATTTTTGCTAATATGAAAATTGATGTTATGGTAATAATATTTCTTTTGGTGGGTAAAACATATTTATTATTTGAATCTCTGTACACTATTTACAATTCCATCTGATGCTTTAATCTCAGTACGATCCAGAACTGTACGAGCTACAGTTGCTGCCGTCACTGTTGTAGCCACTGCTGTATTCTGCCCTATATTCATTGTTGTAGTCTGCGCTGTAGCCACTGTAGGAACTACTGGCACTGACGAAATTACTGGAAGCAGAGTTGATGGAGTAGCATCCATGGGAGAAAGTGCTTCCGAGTTGAGGTTGAAGAACATTGTCGTTGTCGCTGGAGTAGAAACCTTGGTTGGCAAGGGAGTACTGGTCGGGTTGAAGGCCATAACCGCCATATTGTGGTTGCTGGTTGAAAGAGTCGCTGAAGGCGACGGCGTCCATAGGACTCCCTGGACGACTGTCGGAGTCCGAGTCGGACTGAAGGGTGTCCTGAAGGTTGCTGATGTAGTCGATGACGTGCTCGATGAGCTCCTGTCTGGACACCTTGCGGTTCTTGGGACACTGAGGCACCATGGCCTTGAGTGTGTCGAGGTAGAGGCGCATCTGTGCCTTGTCGGAGGCCATGTTGGAGTTGGCGGCGAGTGCCTGTGCCATGGCGGCGGCCATTGTTGTCATAAACGGTGTTCATTTTCTGTTCACTGAGTGGCGAGATCAAAATGAGTTTTGGGGAAGGTAGGTCAAATGGTTATGATTCTTGGTTACCTGAGCAAGGTTATATAGGTCAAGGGTCAAGGGAACCTGTCTCTGACCACGCCTCTTGTGACGTGGAAAGATTTGATTGGTTCTAAAGAAGTCGGATTTTTTTTTCTTCTTCTTTTCGTGACTCAGCTTACATGGACCAGTTACTCTCAGTCAAAATATATATTTCTTCCCCACGGCTTAATAGACTTTGACATTTACTCCTTTACCCCTTTTGTTATGCAGTTCTTTTTTTTCTTTTTTCTTTTTTTTTGGGGGGGGGGATCTCTTGTAATAAAAAAAGATATTACAATTGAATTAAAAAGGAACGCATTGTTAATGATGCATTGAATCAGCGTTTCCCACTGATACTACCAACCGTATATTCACTGGACCTACTTGTGAAAACTTTACTCCCTTATCAGCTTTCAGACCATTGTCTGCCTTTAGTTCAGTTGCTACTAAAACAGAGAAAACGGAAGCCCGAAAGATGTGAGGTTAAATAACCTGATCAATTGAGACCATGCCATGTTTTCTATATCTTAAGGGGTAAATCTGCCTTCTACGGAAAATATGGCAAAAAATAAAATTTCTTAGACATCCATATGCCTATTTATAAGACTAAAAAAAGTACTTCTTCAATTTTGTTTAAGCATCCGACCTACGTTTTGTCCACTCAATTAACGAGAAAGCTGTTACATGAAGTAAAAAAAAAAAAAAAAAAAAAAAAAAAAAAAAAGTTATATTGACGTAAAAATACACTATGCCGTGCATATTTTCCGCAACTAACACTCTGTAATATAAACAGTGTAAGAGATACACTGTACTGCACAATGGAAATAATAGATAATATGTACAGGGCATAATATAAGTAACAAATACACTAATTAGTATATAAAGTGAGTACATGTATACACAAACAATAAATGTCGACAGTCTATAAATGTAGACCATAAACAAAAAAGAGGTTTACAGATTGGGATTATATCTAAAATCCAAAATTATTGGTGGCACCGCAGTATCTGAGCTTTTCTTATAATTTCGCCTTAAATCTTGAAGATCCTTAAACCGACCTTCGCCAGTTACTGGTAGATGATAATATGCTTTATACTCTAAACTTAAAGAGATGAATCAATATACGGATGAAAGAAAATACTTTAAAAAATAGCAAGTGATAGAGTAATTCACACATATTTCCTTAATTCTATTTTTTTACGCTTATATGTAAATAATTTTGAAACTAATATGCATAGATTTGGTGCTTCGAAATATGTTACTGGAATTCTAGGAAGATAGATGTGACCTTATTTAACCCTTAATCTGTGATGTAACGATGTTCGTTGTCAACAAAGCTGATTAAATATTACTTCTGAACAATTAGGTGACTGCACTGGGATGGTCATATGGCCTAATTAGGTCTAAATATATTCCGGTTCAGGTGAAGGGGCGGAGGAAACTTGTCAAAGGGACGTTAGAAATCTTGTCAATCCTTACGCCGCTTGTAGGATTACGCAAGACACTTGGGAAAATCATAGGGCAAAGGAGGACAATGTGTTTGTCTTAAACATAATGAAAAAATCACAAAGAGAAGATTATGTGTTTATAAAAAAAAAATATATCATTTTGGAGGTACACTAAAGAATTATCAAAGTAACAATATTCTGTAATACCCAACTACGGACATACGTAAGTGTGATTACCCAGAAAGTATAACTGTTTACAGTTAACCATATTCACAGCCTATTAATGTCACGGGGAAGTTTTTTTTGAAAGTTACTGTAGAAGAAATAGCGAATAAAATAGTTTTTCTACACCAAAGAGACATATTGTTATATTTCAGGCATACTGGATATGTACATATGTACGCTATAGTAAAATATGTAAAAATATGTTAAGATGCATTGTGTCTAATGTCATTATTAAAATACCGATATATTTTAGGGAGCGTATCGATATGTTCAGACTGGTTCAGAACTTACTTCAATTTGTTTGATATAACGATTTTTGTTAAGAAAGGTGATTAAATATTACCTCTGTGACTACTGGGATGGTCATGTGAGCAATTACCTTTGCATACGTTCCAGAGCTTCTATTACTAGGCTTCAAAATTCACTAAGGTCTGTGGGCGGGATTTTCAAGTGTCAAATCACTTGCTGATCCTTACGCCAATTGTCCAATTGTCTTGTATCTACTAATATTTCTAATGACTTAGGTTTCCAAGATGCGTGCTTCTGAATGAATGGAACCCACATGAATGGAGCCCAAAAAATCAGCCAGATTATTCCAAAAGGTTACTAGATTACAGATTTTTTTCAGATTTTCGAGTATTTTTGAGAATATTCGTCGCGACGGCCCCCTTATTGTTTTGATTTTTATTTAATGTACTTGTGAGCTACTACCTTTCGGGGCAGGGTACTAATAGGGTGTCTGGCACGGATACCCCACCGCACAAAATGTCTGTCATTGGTTGTTTTTGGTACACAGGTATCTATTTAACATTAACTTGCAATTAGTTTCATTTGGTGCGCTTGTGAGCTGCCCTATCCCAATTTTGGGGCGGGGTACTATTATGGTGTCTGGCAAAGGTACCACACCGCACAAAATGTCTACCATTGGTTGTTTTTGGTACACAGGCATGTAGTCAACGTATTGCAATTAGGTTCATTTGGTACGTGTTTGAACCACCCTAGCCATTTTCATGAACTCCCAATTTTGTCTGTCTGACCACGCCCCCCCCCCCATCCAAAATGTCTGGCAGATGCATATATGTTTGGGAAGAGGTATCATCAAATCTGGGGTAATTTCAAATGGTACACTTTTGGAATAACCTGGCTGATGTTTTGAGTCCCACTCATGTGGCTCTCATGGTCACACCCACCAACAATGCCACGCATTCTAGTGCGTTTATCAAACTATTGCAAATATTGCATTGAAGAGAGTAATTTATCAATATAGTTTATTTATATTAGAATCATTATAACGATAGTTTCAAATTCAATAGTTCCGCGTTGGTGGAATATCGTAGTGTCTTTCCAACTCCTCTTGAATATTCAAACGGTATACATACAACATATATCTATTTGTAACATCTATATCAGTCATGGCATTACACTTAACGGATAAAAATAGCATATATCATATGTATTTCACTTATAAGCCTTATAAGTACTACACATTAGTTAGCCAGTCATCGAAGATACTTATGGGCGACAGCTAAGATATAAACTACATGCACTCCATTTACCATCACTTCTGTAACCACTATTGACACCTGCGATACGATGTGGGAATCCTTGGCAAAAATACAAATACATGGCGCATAGTTGGTTCTGTAGCACATTTGAACTTAACGGCATTCATTTTGCTGTTGGTTCTATTATGAAAATCTATTTTTAAAAGGATTTACAGGTATCTTTTAATGAAAATCTTTTATCAGTTTATTTGATCAAATAAACACGAGACGGGAATTCTTAATAGCACTCTTCGTACATCACTATATAATTAGTAATTTTTTGTGCTAAATATGATACATGTCTTCCTTTCTCTCTTAATTACCCCCAGTGTCTTGCGTCAATTCATAGGCTCTGCGTAGGAATCGGCAGGGTTTTTTTCTTACTTTTATACGAAAAAGTCCCGCCCTTTAACCTGAATGACTGTTTTGGTTTATTGATGAAAGCATTGGAACACATACCTACGTGATGAGCCGTCTGATTATCCCAGTATAAAGTGATAATAAGCATCATTACGTACTATAGGTTAAGGGCTGATGAATTACGCACATAGATAATCTGTAATGTAAGATTATCATTTATCATTATTAGCACTTTTATTTATTCATTTATTAACCTTTTTATATTATGCGTGACACTCATTGTGACAAAATATATAGATATCACATATATCTATATATCTATGTATGTACATATATGTGTGTGCATAAAAGTGAACAAGTATTCTGTTTAGTTTGATGTCCGTAGTAGGCCTAACAGGTGACTTTGGAGTTAGCTTACATATTCTCACGACTGGATTACACAAATTCAAATATTCTGTACTACTTAAACTTAAACATGTATGTTTGACATCATTCAACACAAAATCTTAGGATATCTGGAAATAAAAAAAAAATCCTAAGAAATTTTATAATGGCAATAACTAAGTATGGAACCATTGGGAACTCTGCGCCACAAGGGCGTGATCAAGGACAAGTTTTCTTGACCCTTGGCTTATATAATCCCATTCAGGTAAAAGACAATATAAAAACTGACCTGTCTCTGTCATCACTACAACACTCAGTCTGCATTCCGTGAACGAAAAAAAAATGAACACCGTTTATGACAGAACAATGGCCGCCGCCATGGCACAGGCACTCGCCGCCAACTCCAACATGGCCTCCGACAAGGCACAGATGCGCCTCTACCTCGACACACTCAAGGCCATGGTGCCTCAGTGTCCCAAGAACCGCAAGGTGTCCAGACAGGAGCTCATCGAGCACGTCATCGACTACATCAGCGACCTTCAGGACACCCTTCAGTCCGACTCGGACTCCGACAGTCGTCCAGGGAGTCCTATGGACGCCGTCGCCTTCAGCGACTCCTTCAACCAGCAACCACAATATGGCGGTTATGGCCTTCAACCCGACCAGTACTCCCTCGCCAACCAAGGTTTCTACTCCAGCCACAACGACAAAGTTCTTCATCAACCTCAACTCGGAAGCACTTTCCCCCATGGATGCTACTCCATCAACTCTGCTTCCAGTAATTTCGTCAGTGCCAGCAGTTCCTACAGTGGCTACAGTGCAGACTACAGCAGTGGCTACAGCAGTGATGGCAGCAACTGTAGCTCGTACAGTTCTGGATCGTACTGAGATTAAAACAGATGGAATTGTAAATAGTGTACAGAGATTCAAATAATAAGTATGTTTTACCCATCAAGAGAAATCTTATTACCATAACATCAATTTTCATATTAGCAACAATCATATATCATTTTGAGAGATTCCTTTTTCATTCCCAGTGACTCGAGCCATTTTGAAGCTTCAATCAACAAATACTCTCTTTACAAGACCTATTTTTAGTACTTTAAATGAAGTCACAAAAAAGATCTTGTCTACGCAAATACCCCTAAAATATAACGGATATACTTTATTGATAACTGGTATAATATGTATATGTATAGTAAATTATAAACTAACCAAACATTATGAGAATATGTTGAGGTCTCGAATGAGACGAACCAGGATGCAAAGACCATTATATCTCAAAACAGATATTGTTTCATGAGTGATCACACCCAAAGACCATCATATCTGCATTTAACATTTGTTTACATTTATTTTCAGAACAAAGAGAGCATCACCCGCGTTGTTTTTAATTATTCCATGAGGTTTTTTTTCTTTCTTTTGTAGGAAAAAACTTCGTTCATGTCTGTTATGAGACGCTATTAAAGCTCAGGAATACAACTGACCGTAGTTTTGATGCACACGATACTACACTTTCTGAGGAAAGGAAGTCTATTTTTTATGGTCTTGTGACATACACACTTCGGTAAATGTGCATGCATTTATGGATATCATTACATATATATATATATATATATATATATATATATATATATTATATATATATGTGTTGTGTGTGTGTGTGTGTGTGTGTGTGTGTGTGTAAATATTATATATATACATATAATTATATGATATATTAACATCCATGAATACATACTCGTGTGTGTGTGTGTGTGTGCGTCAAATGTTGATACTTATAAACAAGAAAAAATATAAAACCAAATAGGCTTCATATTTACATTAGCCATTTGTTTTTCTTTGTATGCAGAGCAACGGCTGCATTGTCCTTCATTGTCCCCTAATTACCCCAGTGGCTTGCGTCATTCCATGAGCTGGGCGTAAGGATCGGCAAGTTTTTTGACGTTTGCAAGAGAAAGTCCCGCCCCTTGACCCGAGTGACCTTTAGGGCATTCAAATAAAAACTCCGGAATATATGTAGATGTAATGGCCCACCTGACCGCCCAGAACAGTCACTTAATCGCACAGAAGTAATATTAATCACCTGTTGACAATAAATATTATCTCTTGGAGGTTAAAACCTGATACTACATTAAAATATCAAAACAATCACTGACACTGTAGGAGACGAAATAAATCGACATGTTTATATACGCGCAACATAATATATATATTTATGTTATGAATATATACATATGTATATAAATTCATATATACTGTATGAATACATAAATAGATAGATATATGTATATATATATAGTATATGTATATGTATATGTATATATAGTATATGTATATCTATAGATAGATATGTATATAAAGTACATAAAAATGAAGTCGTATAATCCTTATGAGCATGGGTTTTCTTGATTATTTGCATTATTCATTTGTTTTCCTTTGTGTTTACATCCACAAGAGCATTATCCTCCCACGTCCTATAATCCCCTCAAGTGTCGCGTGATTCCCGAGCAGTGTAAGGGATGGAAAGACTCGACGTCCCTTTGGCAAAAGTCCCGTCCCTTCGCCGACCCAGCCTGAGCCACTGCCGAAGGAGCCGGAAGAGAGACTGACCTCATTAGGCCATCTGACCTTCCCGCTGCAGCCACTTAATTGCTCAGAAGTAATATTTAATCAGCTTTGTTGTGAAAAAATATAGTTACATCACAGATTAAGGGTTAATGAGGTCTCAGTTATGTTTCCCATAATGATACACCACGACTACACACACATATGTGTGTGTATACATATAAACATATATATACATACATATATATTATATATATATTTATGTACACACATATGTGTGTGCGTACAAATGGATATGTGTATATATATATGTGTGTGCGAATATCTTTATACAAGTATGTATATATGCATACTAATATGTGTATATTTGTCCATTAATCTATTCATATATGTATGAGTGTATCTGTATGAAAATGCACACCCATTTATATATGTATACATACATATATGTGCGTGTATGTTTGTGTGAACAAATACATATACATATGTGTGTATATACCATATATCACACATGCTAATATCATGCATAACAGTCGCTTCTCATATGTGCGTTTACATAAACAGATTTAATATATATATCATAATATATATATATACATATTTATATGTATATATATACACATATAAGATAATATATACATATATAAATACATATAGTAATATACATACATATACACTATACACATGTTATAACATGATATACATATCTATAATATTATTATA
Source organism: Penaeus vannamei (assembly GCF_003789085.1). Taxonomy (NCBI): domain Eukaryota; kingdom Metazoa; phylum Arthropoda; class Malacostraca; order Decapoda; family Penaeidae; genus Penaeus; species Penaeus vannamei. Next base: position 203,335 of record NW_020870014.1, read on the forward strand.
ATATATTACACCATTATATATATAATAGCATAATATATTATATGTATATGTGTGTGTGTCTCAGTAGAATCGATAGTATATGTAACACATAGATAGCATATTATATCATAATTTATGTATTATGCATTATAATATGTTTTTACGTTTATCTCATGTATTTATTAATTATGTCTAATACATCCATATTTATTCTTTGCACTTATCATACTCTACCATGTGTATATACTATATATTTTCATATATTTCAGATGATAAACATAGAGATGGATGTTATATGTATGTTCTATATTTGTATATATATATTTATGCATATATATAATACATATGTATATATATGTATGTAGTATGTTATATATTGTATATATATATATATATATATATATATTATTATATATATTTGTATGTATATGCATATATAATATATATGTATAAAATATATATTATATATATATATATATATATATATATGTGTGTGTGTGTGTGTGTGTGTGTGTGTGTGTGTGTGTGTGTGTGTGTGTGTGTGTGTGTGTGTGAGTATATATACATAGCTACATGCACACACACACACAGAGACACACGTGTGTGTGTGTGTCCATGAATGCATGTATGCACCCATATATATATATATATCCATGTGTGCGTGCATATGTATATATGTGTGTGCACATCGAAACGTTCTCTTCGATTATATACTCGTAAAAGTCACTACCAAAACTAAAGATTAGAAATCTTCGAAATCTATTTTTTTAAGATAACATTTTCTCTGTGGTATGCTTTACATTTCGATACTTGTCTTATGGAAACCAAATGTATGCTTTTCTTTAATGATAACAAGCGTCTGAAGTCAGTGTTTTCGCGTTCATGCTGCTTGACTTTAGTGAAGAAGAGCATCACGCCTCTTGACTAATGACCTTTATGGAATAGTATGTAATATGTATATAAATATATATTTATTTTTTCATTGTAACATTTTTCCAATTTCAATACGAAGCATATGAGTCATGGGAATGAAATATTAATTTTGGCTGAGAATAAGTCAGATGAGTCATGATAAGAGAAATATCAACTAATGCCATGATAACTAATATTAACAGCAGTCTTGTTAGGGACCAATCAAATCTCTCGGCGTCACAAGAGGCGTGGTCAGAGATGGGTTCCCTTGGCCTATATAACCTTGCTCAGGTAACCAAGGATCATAACCACTTGACCTACCTTCCCCAGAACTCATTTCGGTCTCGCAACTCACTGAACAGAAAATGAACACCGTTTATGACAGAACAATGGCCGCCGCCATGGCACAGGCACTCGCCGCCAACTCCAACATGGCCTCCGACAAGGCACAGATGCGCCTCTACCTCGACACACTCAAGGCCATGGTGCCTCAGTGTCCCAAGAACCGCAAGGTGTCCAGACAGGAGCTCATCGAGCACGTCATCGACTACATCAGCGACCTTCAGGACACCCTTCAGTCCGACTCGGACTCCGACAGTCGTCCAGGGAGTCCTATGGACGCCGTCGCTTTCAGCGACTCCTTCAACCAGCAACCACAATATGGCGGTTATGGCCTTCAACCCGACCAGTACTCCCTCGCCGACCAAGGTTTCTACTCCAGCCACAACGACAATGTTCATCAACCTCAACTCGGAAGCACTTTCCCCCACGGAAGCTACTCCATCAACTCTGCTTCCAGTAATTTCGTCAGTGCCAGCAGTCCCTACAGTGGCTACAGTGCAGACTACAGCAGTGGCTACAACAGTGATGGCAGCAACTGTAGCTCGTACAGTTCTGGATCGTACTGAGATTAAAGCATCAGATGGAATTGTAAATAGTGTACAGAGATTCAAATAATAAGTATGTTTTACCCATCAAGAGAAATCTTATTACCATAACATATATTTTCATATTAGCAACAATCATATATTTTGAGAGATTCCTTTTTCATTCCCAGTGACTCAAGCCTTTTTGAAGCTTCAATCAACAAATACTCTCTTTACAAGACCTATTTTTAGTGCTTTAAATGAAGTCACGAAAATATCTTGTCTACACAAATACCCCTAATATATAACGGATATACTTTATTGATAATAACTGGTATTATATATATATATATATATATATATATATATATATATATATATATATATATATATATATATATATATATATATATATATATATATATATATATATAAAATTATAAACTAACCAAACATTATGAGAATATGTTGAGGTCTGGAATGAGACGAACCAGGATGCAGAGACCTAATTTGCTTTATATTTACATTAGCCATTTGTTTTTCTTTGTATGCAGAGCAACGGCTGCATTGTCCTTCATTGTCCCCTAATTACCCCAGTGGCTTGCGTCATTCCATGAGCTGGGCGTAAGGATCGGCAAGTTTTTTGACGTTTGCAAGAACAAGTCCCGCCCCTTGACCCGAATGACCTTTAGGGCATTCAAATAAAAGCTCCGGAATATATGCAGATGTAATGGCCCACCTGACCATCCCAGAACAGTCACTTAATCGCACAGAAGTAATATTTAATCACCCTTATTGACAGATATTGTCTTCGAGGTTAAAACCTGATACTACATTAAAATATGGAAACAATAATCGCCACGTGACATTGTAAGAGACATGAAATAATACGATATGTTTATATACAGACAAACATGTGTGTATATATATATAGTATGATATTGATAAATAAATTAGTTATATATATTTAATATATAGATAAAATATATATATATAGATAGATAGATATGTACATAATGCACAGAAAAAAATGATTCAGTTCATATAATCCTTAGGGGCATAACTTTCCTTTAGTATTTGCATTGTTAATTTGTTTTTCTTTGTGTTTATGTCCGCAAGAGCATTGTCCTCCCACGTCTTATAATCCCCTCAAGTGTCGCGTGATTCCCGAGCAGTGTAAGGGATGGAAAGACTCGACGTCTCTTTGGCAAAAGTCCCGCCCCTTCTTTTGCAGGAAAAAGGTTCGTAAATGTCTGTTATGAGACGCTCCTAAAAGCTCAGGAATACAAACAGGAATAACTGGCCGTGGTTTTGTTGCTCACGATAATACACTTTCTAAGAAAAGAAAGTTTATTTTCTATCGCGTCTTGTGACATACAAACAAATGTTAATGTGTGTATGTATTTATGGATATTAATATATACAATTATACTTATATACACACATACATACACATATATACATAGATATATTGATATAAATACATACTTGCATGTGTGTGTGTGTGCATCAAATATTGATACTTGTAAACAAGAAAGGGTTATATATATCAAATAGGTTTTATATTTACATTATCCCTTTGTTTTCTTTGTATGCAGAGCAACGGCTGCATTGTCCTTCGTTGTCCCCTAATTACCCAAGTGGCTTGCGTCATTCCATGAGCTGGGCGTAAGGATCGGCAAGCTTTTTGACGTTTGCAAGAGAAAGTCCCGCCCCTTGACCCGAGTGACCTTTAGGGCATGCATTCAGATAGAAGCTCCGGAATATATGCAGATGTAATGGCCCACCTGACCATCCCAGAAGGCACTTAATCGCACAGAAATATTATTTAATCACCTTCGTTGACGATAAATATTATGTGTTTCAGATTCAAACCTTCATACTACATTAAAATATTAAAAGAATCACTGACACTGTAAGAGACACAAAATAATCCACGTTTATATACGCACAAACATAAGTATACATATATATTTATGTGTGTACACACCACACACACACACACACACACACACCACACACACACACACACACACACACATATATATATATATATATATATATATATATATATATATATATATATATATATATTCATATATATCGTATGAATATATAAATAGATATATAAATATGCATATGTATATATAGTATATGCATATCTAGAGATTGATATGTATATAAAGTACATAAAAATTCATTCAAGTCGTATAATCCTTATGAATATAATATTTCTTGAGTATTTAAATTATCCATTTGTTTTCCTGTGTGTTTACATCCACAAGAGCATTGTCCTCCAACGTCCTATAATCCCCTCAAGTGTCGCGTGATTCCCGAGCAGTGTAAGGGATGGAAAGACTCGACGTCCCTTTGGCAAAAGTCCCGCCCCTTCGCTGACCCAGCCTGAGCCACTGCCGAAGGAGCCGGAAGAGAGACTGACCTCATTAGGCCATCTGACCTTCCCGCTGCAGCCACTTAATTGCTCAGAAGTAATATTTAATCAGCTTTGTTGTGAAAAAAATATAGTTACGTCACAGATTAAGGGTTAATGAGGTCGCAGTTAGACTTCACGTAATGATACACCACGACTGCACACACACATGTGTGTATACATATATACATACATGTACATATATATACACACATATATATGTATACTTGTAAATATATATTTATGTACACACACATATGTGTGTGCATACAAATGGATATGTGCATATATGTGTGTGTGTGCGAATATCTTTATACAAGTATTATATATGCATACTAATATGTATATTTGTCCATTAATCTATTCATATATATATTCATACATGTATGAGTATATCTGTATGAACATACACATTTATATATGTATACATACATATATGTGCCTGTATGTTTGTGTGAACAAATACATATACACATATAAATATATATACATATATATACATGTATACATATATATACATATATATACACATGTATATACCATGCATATACATATATATATATATATATATATATATATATATATATATATATATATATATATATACAAACACACATATATGATATATATGTGTGTGTGCGAGCGTGTGGGTGTATATTTATGTACATATATACACATGGTCATATGATATAAATATATATCTATACTTATATCTATTTATGCATGTATATGTGTGTGTGTCTCAGTAGATCGATAGATATATGGATAGATAGGTATACACATACATATGAATATATGTATGCATATGATTATACATATGTTTACGTATGTTTTTCATGTATTTATTGATTATCTATCTTTTCTGTTTTTCTTTCTGTCCCTTTCCGTATGCCATAAGAGAGAGAGATAGATAGAGAGAGGGGGGAGGAAGAGATCAATGAATATGTATGCTATACATTTGTATATACACATATTTACGCATATATATATTTATATATATATATGTATGTATATAATATGATATAATATCCATGCACACACACACACAGACACACGTGTGTGTGCATATGCATTATGCACCCGTATATATATATATAATATATAATATATATATATATATATATATATATATATATATATATATATATATCCATGTGTGCGTGCATATGTATATATGTGTGTGTGTGTACACATCGAAACGTTCTGTTCGATTATATACTCGTAAAAGTCACTACCACAACCAAAGATTAATAATATATTTTTTAAGGTACCATTTTCTCCATGGTATGCTTTGCAACATGTCGATGTTCATCTTTTTATGGAAACCAGATGTATGTTTTTCTTTAATGATAACAAGCGTCTGAAGTCAGTGTTTTCGCCTGCATGCTGCTTGACTTTAGTGAAGAAGAGCATCACGCCTCTTGACTAATGACCTTTATGGAATAGTATGTAATATGTTTATAAATATATATTTCGTTTCTTTCATTGTAACATTTTTCCAATTTCAATACGAAGCATATTGAGTCATGGGAATGAAATATTAATTTTGGCTGAGAATAAGTCAGATGAGTCATGATAAGAAAAATGTCGCCTAATGACATAACTAATATTAAGAGCAGACTTGTTTGGAACCAATCAAATCCCTCAGCGTCACAAGAGGCGTGGTCAGAGATGGGTTCCCGTCAT
>NW_020870014.1:209308-230230 GCF_003789085.1 Penaeus vannamei
ATAGGTGATGAGTAGGCGATGGAGATAGTGATTTTTGTTTTATATGGTGTGTGTGTGGCTTGTCTTGCTGTAGTGGTATAACAGGTTTATAACTACTTTGTATGTAGATATATAGTCTATTAGCATATTTTTGGTTTGAGTATAGTATATTAGCTAACTGCCATATATAGGTATAATGATAGGGTTATTATATACTTATAGACGTAATATATATCGGCCGCGAATATATAGTGATCACAGCATGCAGTGTTATACATTATCATCATTAGTGAGCTATTCTATATAGTGAAATATAGAGGCACTATAATATGATTGACGTATTATACTATATATATAATATCAATAAGTATATATATATATATATATATAGTGACTCATATTTATATATGTACGTATATTATACATGTATATATATATAATATAGTTATATATTATATATATATATTATATTTATTATGACTATTGTATACGATATATATGGTTAAATTATATATACACCTTATATTACATATATATGATATATATAGGCGATTATATGAGTGTGATGATATATAATTCAGTATATAGTTATTAAGGGACGAGTAGTGAGTTTGTACACGCACACAGCTACACGACACAACACGATCATTTGAGCAGCATCACACCACACACACACACATAATGTCATATATTATGGCCTATATTTACAGGCACTTCATTTATTAGTGTGTGTGTTTATGTGCTGTTCGTGTGGTGTCGTTGTTTATATATGAACGTACTAGTTACGTTTAGAGGAGCGAGTTTATATGTTGTGATCAGCGGTCTATAGCTGTTCATATAGCGAACATCTTTTATAACACGTATTAACTATACTATGGGTATATACGGAGGCCTACTTTATCTAGCAGTACTTACTATATAATATTTATAATAGTGTAGTTATATATAATAACTCGGGAAAGAAAAACCTAAAATAATTATACAATCGAATAAAAACAAACAGCCTCACACGAAAAAAACGCAAGTGTATATAATTTCAACAGCAGGAATTTCACTCAGCGCGGTACCGGACAGGAGATGTGTGGTAATATCTTATTTCTGTTACATAGGAGCTTAACAGAGAGTGGATTATTATTCCATTAATTTTTATTTTGATTCGTCTTCTCTTTTTCATAATGGGGGGTGGGTGTATAGATGATTGCAGGCGCGCGTGCGCCAAGGAGATCTTGCAGTTCTGATGCGTGATCTTAGCTCGGCGCGCCAGAATACCACAACGCCACTCCAGCCCCTGGCCTACCACTGACGATGTCCCACGCAGCCTCGCTATGGAGAAGCCCGGATTTTATTCGTGAATGTTTCGAGGACGGCGCCCGGGGAAGCTGGGAAGATTATCACACCGGCGGTCGCGGAAGGAATTCGTGGCGGCCCGATTTGAAAGGAATATTTAGGCTTTTTCATTTTATGTGTGGGTTGCCGCAGGAGGTATATTGCTGGGATGAAGGAGAAGGAAAAAATGCACATAACGCATCTGTGTAGTGGTATGTATTTAATATCAATATATAATAATATAATAATAATATAAGATATATATATATATATATAATATAATAATATTATAGAGTATATAATATAATATATATTATAAAGTATATATATATTAATATGATATATATATGATAATATCATATATAATATATATATATATAATATAGTGTATATAATATAATACGTGGATATATAACTTGTATACCATATATATTATGATATATAATAATAGTATATAATACATATATAAGTATAATATAATAATATAACTATAATAATATATATGGTGAGATAGGTGTATAATATATAGGATGTATATATATATAGCAACACACACCTAACGAGCCAAAATCACCACACACACACGACACATATAGTGGATATATATATAGTAAATAGTATATTATAATAGTGATATATTAGATATATAATATATATAGCATATATATGAAATATAGTGTTGGTGAGGAAGGACAAAAACACGGAGGGCGTTGGGAGGGTATATTGTAGTTTCTGTGAGAGAGGGGGCGTCGCACTATGGTGCGCGTGAGGGCGGTTTGTGCGTACCGCACTGGGTTCAGTCTAGTCTTCATATGTTTTATGTTGGTACTTTTTTCTTGATTATTTGTTAGCACTTATCTACTTTTCTATTTTTGGTTATTTTGGGGGCCCTGATTAGTTGGCTTTTTTTTGCTGTAATTCATTTTGATTTTGGTCTTCCGGTCCTTAGTTTCATTTGATGTCTGAGTTAGGATTTATTCTCGCGTGCTTCCTGTATGATTTTGCCAACTATGACTTTTTATATTTAGAGTAACTGTAGCTCGTGTATCCGCTTGTAGTAATTATATTGTGGTGTTGGTTTATATTATAGGTTATTTTTATTATCGATGGGTATGGAGAGAGGCTTGGTCGCACTACTTATTTCTTGTCTGTTACTTTAATTATCTGCCGGTATGAGAATGTGGATGATATTAATAGTATATATAGAGCGAATGTAAATATAACTTTCACTAAAGATTAAGAAACTATTCTATATCTACTGAGAATCCGTCCATTCACAGCAAAATAAAGCAGTGACTACAGCAGTGACGGAAGCAACTGTAGCATACAGTCCTAGATCGTACTGAACTTGTAGCATCAGATGGAATTGTAAATAGTGTAAATTTAAATAATAAATATTCTATGCGCACGAAAAGAAATGTTAATATCATAACATCAATTTTCATAATAGCAAAATTCATATATCTTTTTAATTTGAGAGATTTCCTTATTCATTGCAACTGAATCAAGCCATTTTAAAGCTTCAATCAAGAAAATCTATCTTGACAAGACCTATTTTTAACGCTTTAAATGATTAAGTTACAAAAAAGATCTTGTCTACACAAAATACCCTTAAAATATAACGAATATTCTTTATTGACAATAACTGGTATAAAGTATATATCCAGTAAATTAGAATCTAACCAAACATTATGAGAATATGTAATATCTGGTGGAAGACCGTTGAGGTCTGGAATGAGACGAACCAAGATGCAGAGACCGTCATATCTCACAACAGATATAGTTTCATAAGTGATCACACCCAAAGAGCATCATATCTGCATTTGGCATTTGTTTACATTTGTTTTCAGAACAAAGAGTCCATTACCCTCGCTGTTCTTAATTATACAATGAGCTTTTTTCTTTCTTTTGCAGGAAAAAGCTTCGTTCATGTCTATTATGAGACGCTCATTAAAGTTCAGTACAAACAGGAATAACTGACCGTAGTTTTGATGCACACGGCAATACACTTTCTGAGAAAAGAAAGTCTATTTTTATAGTGTCTTGTGACATACACATAAGTAAATGTGTATGTTATGGATATAACATAATTAATATTATTATATTTATATATATTAATTATAATTATATATATTAATTATGATTGCATATATTAATCATAATTATAGATATATATTAATTATAATTATATATATATTATGCTGATTATATACATACATACATATATGTACATATATATTGATATACTGATATAAATACATACTTGTATGTATGTATGTGTGTCGAATATTAATATTTGTAAACAGGAAAGAAGTATATCAACTTCATATTTACATTAGCCATTTGTTTCCTTTGTATGCAGAGCAACGGCTGCATTGTCCTTCGTTGTCCCCTAATTACCCCAGTGGCTTGCGTCATTCCATGAGCTGGGCGTAAGGATCGGCAAGTTTTTTGACGTTTGCAAGAGAAAGTCCCGCCCCTTGACCCGAGTGACCTTTAGGGCATTCAAATAAAAGCTCCGGAATATATGCAGATGTAATGGCCCACCTGACCATCCCAGAACAGTCACTTAATCGTACAGAAGTGATATTTAATCACCCTTATTGACAGATATTGTCTTGAAGGTTAAAACCTGATACTACATTAAAATATGGAAACAATAATCGCCACGTGACATTGTAAGAGACATGAAGTAACACGATATGTTTATATACACACAAACATAAGTGTGTATATATACAGTATGAAATGGATAAATAAATGAATTATATATATTTAGTATATAGATGAATAAATAGATTTTATATACATATAGATAGATATATAGATATGTACATAATGCACAGAAAAAAATCATTCAGTTCGTATAATCCTTATGAGCATAACTTTTCTTGAGTATTTGCATTATCCATTTGTTTTCCTTTCTGTTTACATCCACAAGAGCATTGTCCTCCACGTCCTATAATCCCTCAAGTGTCGCGTGATTCCCGAGCAGTGTAAGGGATGGAAAGACTCGACGTCCCTTTGGCAAAGTCCCGCCCCTTCTTTTGCAGGAAAAAGCTTCGTTCATGTCTGTTATGAGACGCTCAGGAATAACTGGCCGTGGTTTTGATGCACACGATAATGCACTTTCTAAGAAAAGAAAGATTATTTTCTATCGCGTCTTGTGGCATACAAACAAATGTTAATGTGTGTATGTATTTATGGATATTAATATATACAATTATACTTATATACACACATACATACACATATATATATAGATATATTGATATAAATACATACTTGCATGTGTGTGTGTGCATCAAATATTGATACTTGTAAACAAGAAAGGTTATATATATACAAATAGGCTTTATATTTTACATTAGCCATTTGTTTTCTTTTGTATGCAGAGCAACGGCTGCATTGTCCTTCGTTGTCCCTAATTACCCAGTGGCTTGCGTCATTCCATGAGCTGGGCGTAAGGATCGGCAAGTTTTTTGACGTTTGCAAGAGAAGGTCCCGCCCCTTGACCCGAATGACCTTTAGGGCATTCAAATAAAAGCTCCGGAATATATGCAGATGTAATGGCCCACCTGACCATCCCAGAACAGTCACTTAATCGCACAGAAGTAATATTTAATCACCTTTGTTGACAATAAATATTATGTCTTGGAGGTTAAAACTGATAATTAATATTAAAAGAATCACTGACACTGTAGGAGACACAAATAATCCACGTTTATATACGCACAAACATAAGTATACATTATATATATATATATATATAATATATATATATATTCAATGGTATGAATATTAAATAGATTATATAATATGTATATATAGTATATGTATATAATAGATAATGTATATAAAGTAATAAAACACAAGTCGTATAATCCTTATGAATATATTTTTCTTGAGTATTTGCATTATCCATTTTGTTTTTCTTTGTGTTTATATCCACAAGAGCATTGTCCTCACGTCCTATAATCCCCTCAAGTGTCGCGTGATCCCGAGCAGTGTAAGGGTGGAAAGACTCGACGTCCCTTTGGCAAAAGTCCGCCCCTTCGCTGACCCAGCCTGAGCCACTGCCGAAGGAGCCGGAAGAGAGACTGACCTCATTAGGCCGTCTGACCTTCCCGCTGTAGCCACTTAATTGCTCAGAAAGTAATATTTAATCAGCTTGTTGTGAAAAATAGTTACGTCACAGATTAAGGGTTAATGAGGTCGCAGTTATGCTTCACATAATGATACACCACGACTACACATACACACATACATGTGTGTATACATATATACATATATACATATATATATATATATATACATATATATACATATATATATAATATATATATATATATATTATATATATATACATGTTATACCATGCTTATACATATCCATATGTTTGTGTGTATGTGTTTGTGAACCGATTTTATATATTTATATGTATGTATATATATGTATATATGTGTGGTGCGTGTGTGCGGGTGTATATTCATATACATATATATATATATATATATATAATATATATATATATATATATATATATATATATATATATATATATATGGTCATATGATATAATCAATATCTATACTTATATCTCTTTATGCATGTCTATATATGTGTGTGGTCTCGGTGTGTGCGTGTGTGTGTGCGCGCGCATATAGATAGATGGATAGATAGGTACGCACATACATATGAATATATGTATGCATATGAGTACACATAAGTTTATGTATATTTTTTTCATGTATTTATTAATTTGATTATATCTTTTCTTTTTCTGTATTTCTCTCTCTCTCTCCTCTCTGTATGTGTCTAAAAAGAGAGAGAGAGAGAGAAGGGGAAGAGATCAATGAATAATGTATGCTATACATATTATATATACATATATATTAATAATATGTATATGTATAATATATGCATATGTATATATGTGAATATATACATAGGTACATGCACACACACACGTGTGTGTATGAATGCATGTATGCACCCACATGTATATCCATGTGTGCGTGCAAATATATATGTGCGTGTGTGTGCACATCGAAACGTTCTGTTCGATTATATACTCGTAAAGTCACTGCCAAAATCAAAGATTAGAATTCTTTGAAATCTCCTATTTTTTAAGATAGCATTTTCTCTATGGTTTTCTTTACATGTCGATACTTGTCTTTTTATGGAAACCAGATGTATGTTTTTCTTTAATGATAACAAGCGTCTGAAGTCAGTGTTTTTCGCCTGCAGCTGTTTGACTTTACAAAGAAGAGCATCGTGATTCAATGCATCATTAACAATGCGTTCATTTTTTATTTAATTTTAATATCTTTTATTTACAAGAGAGAAACCCCCCCCCCCCGCTCTTCAAAAAAAAAAGAACTGCATAAAAAAAAGGGATAAAGGGTAAATGTCAAAGTCTATTAAGCGTGGGGAAGAAATATATATTTTGACTGAGAGTAAAGGATCCATGTAAGCTGAGTCACGAAATAGAAGGAGAAGAAAAAGAACCAATCAAATCTTTCTGCGTCACAAGAGGCGTGGTCAGAGACAGGTTTCCCTTGACCTTGGCATATAACCTTGCTCAGGTAACCAGAGATCATAACCACTAGACGTAGGAGAATTTTCGGCTCGCCACTCACTGAACAGAAAATGAACACCGTTTATGACAGAACAATGGCCGCCGCCATGGCACAGGCACTCGCCGCCAACTCCAACATGGCCTCCGACAAGGCACAGATGCGCCTCTACCTCGACACACTCAAGGCCATGGTGCCTCAGTGTCCCAAGAACCGCAAGGTGTCCAGACAGGAGCTCATCGAGCACGTCATCGACTACATCAGCGACCTTCAGGACACCCTTCAGTCCGACTCGGACTCCGACAGTCGTCCAGGGAGTCCTATGGACGCCGTCGCCTTCAGCGACTCCTTCAACCAGCAACCACAATATGGCGGTTATGGCCTTCAACCCGACCAGTTCCCTCGCAACCAAGGTTTCTACTCCAGCGACAACGACAATGTTCTTCATCAACCTCAACTCGGAAGCACTTTCCCATGCTACTCCATCAACTCTGCTTCCAGTAATTTCGTCAATAATTCCTACAGTGCAGACTACAGCAGTGGATACAGTGCAGACTACAACGGTGGCTACAGCAGTGACGGCAGCAGTTGTAGCGCATACAGCAATGGCTCGTACTGAAATTAATACATTAAACAAAATTGTAAATATTGTATAAAGACAAAACGTAACTAATAAATGTCTATGTATATCAGTAGAATTATCACTACCTTTCCATCAATTCCTTTTTGTTAATTAGGGGGGGGAAACCCTGTTGATTGAGCATTCCATTCTGTTGTAATTCATTCAGTTTGACTTTGAATCTTAAACCAGATACACACCCATTAGAATACACAGTTACATAATACTATGATGTCTATGAAGTCTACGAATTCAAACAATACACTGCGTCCTTGTACTGATAATAAAAGTAAAATTATGCCAGCACATAATGGATACAGTTTAATATCAGAGTAAAACTGGAAGCCTTGTATCAACTTGTACATTATAGATTGATGGTTGTGTGGTTTCTTTTTTCGTGATATTTCTTAAAGAGAGAGAAAAAAAACTCCTTTTCCTTGCCTTCTGTTCACTACATGACAGCTTGCGAAGTCATGAGAATGTGGAATGCATATGATGTAACTAACACACGAAACTATTGTATAAACTTTCACCTAAGATTAAGAAACTATTCTATATCTATTGGGAATCCGCCATTCACAGCAAATACAGCAGTGGCTACAGCAGTGACGTAAGCAACTGTAGTGCATACAGTTCTGGATCGCTTTCAGCGACTCCTTCAACCAGCAACCACAATATGCGGTTATGGCCTTCAACCGACCAGTACTCCTCGCCAACAAGGTTTCTACTCCGTGACAAGGACAATGTTTCTTCATCAACTCAACTCGGAAGCAATTTATCCCACGGTATTACTCCATCGATTCTGCTTCCAGTAATTTCGTTAATAATTCCTACAGTGGCTACAGCGCAGACTACAGCAGTGGCTACAGCAGTGATGGCAGCAGCTGTAGTGCATACAGCACTGGATCGTACTAAAATTGGTGCATTAAACAAAAATGTAAATATTGTATAAAGAGAAAACGTAACTAATAAATATGTTCTATGTATATCATTAGAATTATCACTACCTTACCATCAATTCCTTTTTGTTAAAATTAGGGGGGAAACCTCTTGATTCCATTTTGTTGTAATTTTTTCAATTTCATTTTGAATCTAAACCAGGTATACACCCTTAGAATACACAGTTAAATAATACCATGTCTATGAAGTCTACGAATTCAAACAATACACTGCGTCCTTATACAGATAATAAATGAAAAAGTCACGCCACTACGTAATGGGTAAAGTTAAGTAATATCAAACAGAGTAAAACCTGCTTCCAGTAATTTCGTCAGTGGATACAGCGCAGATTACAACAGTGGCTACAGGAGTGACGGCAGCAACTGTACCGCATACAGCACTAGACCGTACTGAAATTAATACATTAAACAAAATTGTAAATATGTATAGAGACACAGCTTGTGATATCACAAGAATGATTTCTACCCTACCATCAATTTCTTTATTTTTTTTGTTAAAGTTAGCGAGAAGCCATCTTGATTGAATATTGCATTCAATTGCAATTCATTCAAACTTTAAAACTACGACTACACGATGGATATAGTTACGTAATAAACAGATAAACACCTGAAATCCTTGCATCAGATTTTAATCAACTGACAATTATAGACTGATGGCTATGTAATATTATCGCACAAACTCTTGTTAATTGGTTAAAGAAAAGAAAGAAAAAATAACCAGGGAATCCACAGAATTAAATATTCATTTCCTTGCCTGCCATTTGCAAGGTGACAGCTTGCGGTCATGAGACTGGTGAATGCATATGATGTACTTAAGACACGAAACAACTGTATAAACTTTCACCTAAGATTAAGAAAATATATACTGGGAGACCGTCTATGCACAGCTCTCCTTACAGGGTGCTTTTAAGACGAAAGTAACTGTCTTAAGTACAAGTGCTAATATCCAAAGAGCATCAGATTTGACCTTTCTTTTTCTTGATCATGAGAGAAAACAGCGCCCTGTCCATATATACATACGTGCACACACACACACATACACACACACACACATACCCACACACACACACACACATATCTATCTATCTATATATGTGTGTGTGTGTGTGTGTGTGTGTTGTGTATGTGTGGTGTGTATATATATATGTGTGTGTGTGTGTGTGTGTATGTGTGTATGTGTGTATGTGCGTGTGTGTGTGTATATATATATATATATATATATGTGTGTGTGTGTGTGTGTGTGTGTGTGTGTGTGTGTGTGTGTGTGTGTGTATACATATACATACATACATACATATATATATACATATATATATATATATATGCATGTGCATACACATGCATATATGTTTATATGTGTGTATATATATTGTGTTTGTTTATATATATGTATGTGTATGTGTGTTAAAGGTGTATATGTACAAATGTGCATTCTATTAGCATTATCGGTTTATTTTTCTTTTTGTTCAGAGCAAATTACCCCCAGTGATTTCAGCCATTTCATGAGATGGGTAAAAGGATCGGCAACTGGTTTGATGCTTAAAAATCCCGCCCCAGACTTCAATGAATTTTGAGGCCAAGTAATAGAAGGCCTAGAACGTTTGCAAATGTAATTGCCTACCTGACCATCCCAGTAGCCACTTAACGGTACAAAAGTAATGCTTAATCACCTTTCTTGACAACAGTTATAGCAAGCAGGTGAAGCTAAACAAGTTTTGAACCAGTTTGCACATGCAGTTATATATTTTCATATATATTGGTATATATCATAATGTCATGTGTCACTGTATACAATTTATTTCTATATTTTACGATGTATACTTTTACATATATATTTTTATATATTATAGCGTACGTATCCAGTATGCCTGAAATGTATATCTGTCTTTGGTGTAGAAAAACTATCTTAGACATTATATCTTCTACTGCAACTTTTCAAGTAAGACTTTCCCATGACTTCAGCTTACTGTGGATTTTGTAAACAATTGTAAAGTATCTAAAAATAATTACGAATACCTATTTCCGTCTTTGGCCACTCAGAATCTACTGTTACTTCTGTACTTCCTTAATCCAAATAATGGTTATCTATTCTTTAGTATTTCAATTATTCCTGTACCCTATAATTTTCCCAAATGTCTTGCGTAATCCTACAAGCGGCGTAAGGATTGACAAGATTTCTGACGTCCCTTTGGCAAGTGTCCCCCGCCCCTTCACCTGAACCAGCCTTGTGGCGGAGGTTCTACCGAAAGAACCAGAGTATTTTCAAACTTAATTAGGCCATCTGACCATCCCAGGACAGTCACCTAATTGTTCAGAAGCAATATTTAATCAGCTTTGTTGACAACAAACATCGTTACATCACAGATTAAGGGTTAATAAGGTCACAGGTATGTTTTACACATAGATGCTCTTCCTAGAATTACAGGGACATTTTTCGAAGCACCAAATTAAGCATCTTAATGTTAACACTGTTAATATATAATTATAGAATTAAGGAAATGTGTGTGCATTATTCTATTATTTGCTATCTTTAAGACTTTTCTTGACCACTTAGCTTATATATCCCCATTCTGGTAAATAATCTATCATCATTACATCACACACATCATCACACATCACATTGTTCTACCACAATGTGGTAGAACAATGGCCACCAGCTCCGACAGTCGTCCAGGGAGTCCTATGGACGCCGTCGCCTTCAGCGACTCCTTCAACCAGCAACCGCAATATAGCGGTTGGCCTTCAACCCGACCAGTACTCCCTCGCCAACCAAGGTTTTTACTCCAGCGATAACGGCAATGTTCTTCATCAACCTTATCTTGGAAGCACTTTCCCCCACCAGTAATACTCCAACTCCATCAGTGCTGTCAATTCTTACAGTGGCTACAGCGCAGACTACAGCGATGGCTACAGCAATAGCAAATGTAGCACATACATCACTGGATCGTACTGAAATTAATACATCAACAAAAAAATGGTAAATATTGTTTAGAAACAACTAATATATTCTATTCATATCAGACGAATTAATACTACCATGTTTTCAATTTCATTATCCCGCAAATACTTCCTTCTCTGAGTATTGCAATGCTTCCTGATTAATCAGAAATGGACTATCAATCTTTGTCACAATTATGAATCACAGTGCCATATCTATAAATAAATTTTTCTCTTAAAAAGTAAAAAAAGGTACATTAAATCTATTATTAAAACAGTTATGGAATAAATTAAGTGAATTAGAAATGGGGAAGCTTTTCCAGATAATCTGTTAGAAATTATGAGCTGATTGCAATGCCATATCCTTGAACTAATTTTTCGTCCTTCGTGATATTCACAAAAGAGAAAGATGCTTTTTCAAATATGAGCGAATAAGCGAAAATAAATGGAAAGTGAAAATGAAATATAAAAAGTTATTTGTGTAATATTCCAGGTTCAAATCTTAACAATGTTCTCGTCCGTGATATATATATATAAAAAAGATACTTTTTTTTTTGTAAAAATCCGCAGAGCCATTTTATTTCTTAGCTGCCATGTGCTATCAGAAAGCAGCTTGCGAAATCATTGGAGTGGTAGATAAGGCAATCGAGAGCGAAACGATTATGTAATTTTCAGCAAACATTATGAAAATATGTAACATCTGAAGGAAGACCGATGACGGCTGGAATGAGACGAACCTAGACGCAGAGACCCATATCTCACAACAGACAATCTCATAATTGGTCACACCCAGAATGCATCGTCTTTGCATTTGGCATTTGTTTTACATTTGTTTTCAGTACAAAGAGATCACCCT
This sequence comes from Penaeus vannamei, assembly GCF_003789085.1. NCBI lineage: Eukaryota > Metazoa > Arthropoda > Malacostraca > Decapoda > Penaeidae > Penaeus > Penaeus vannamei. The sequence continues at coordinate 221,564 of NW_020870014.1, forward strand.
CCGTTGTCCTTACTCCATGAGCTTTTTTTATTACTTTCGTTTGTAGGAAAAAGTCTCGTTCATGTCTGTTATGAGACGCTCATAAAAGCTCAGGAGTACAAACAAGAATAACTAGCCGTGGTTTTGTTGCTCACGATAATGCAGTCTCTGAAAAAATAGTCTATTTTTATAACGTCTTGTGACATGCACACTTACGTAAATGTGTGTATTTATGAGTATCAGTATATATGTGTGTATACATACATATATACATACATACGTATACATATTTGCATATATACACATGCATAAAAATACTGATCTATTGATATCCATAAATACATACTTGTATGTGTGTGCGTCAAATGCTGATATTTGTAAACAAGAAAGAAGTATATATAACCAAATATGCTTTATATTTACATTAGAAATTTGTTTTTCTTTGTATGCAGAGCAACGGCTGCATTGTCCTTCGTTGTCCCCTAATTACCCCAGTGGCTTGCGTCATTCCATGAGCTGGGCGTAAGGATCGGCAAGTTTTTTGACGTTTGCAAGAGAAAGTCCCGCCCTTGACCCGAATGACCTTTAGGGCATTCAAATAAAAGCTCCGGAATATATGCAGATGTAATGGCCCACCTGACCATCCCAGAACAGTCACTTAATCGCACAGAAGTAATATTTAATCACCTCTGTTGACAATAAATATTATGTCTTGGAGGTTAAAACCTGATACTACATTAAAATATGGAACAATGAGCACACACAAACAATATGTATTATATATATGAAATAAATAAATGAATTATATATATTATTATATAAATAAATATATATATATATATATATATATATATAATATATATATATATATATAGTATATGTATATAGATAGACATGTACATAATGCACAGAAAAAAATCATTCAGTTCGTATAATCCTTATGAACATATCTTTTCTTGAGTATTTGCATTATCCATTTGTTTTTCTTTGTGTTTATATCCACAAGAGCATTGTCCTCCCACGTCCTATAATCCCCTCAAGTGTCGCGTGATTCCCGAGCAGTGTAAGGGATGGAAAGACTCGACGTCCCTTTGGCAAAAGTCCCGCCCCTTCGCTGACCCAGCCTGAGCCACTGCCGAAGGAGCCGGAAGAGAGACTGACCTCATTAGGCCATCTGACCTTCCCGCTGCAGCCACTTAATTGCTCAGAAGTAATATTTAATCAGCTTTGTTGTGAAAAAATATAGTTACGTCACAGATTAAGGGTTAATGAGGTCACAGTTAGACTTCACGTAATGATACACCACGACTGCACACACACATGTGTGTATACATATATACATACATGTATATACACACATATATATGTATACTTGTAAATATATATTTATGTACACACATATGTGTGTGCGCATACAAATGGATATGTGTATATATATGTGTGTGTGTGCGAATATCTTTATACAAGTATTATATATGCATACTAATATGTATATTTGTCCATTAATCTATTCATATATATATTCATACATGTATGAGTATATCTGTATGAACATACACATACACACATTTATATATGTATACATACATATATGTGCCTGTATGTTTGTGTGAACAAATACATATACACATATAAATATATATATATACATATACATATATATACATGTATACATATATATACATATATATATATACACATGTATACCATGCATATACATATATATATATATATATATATATATATATATATATATATATATATATATACAAACACACATATATGATATATATGTGTGTGTGTGCGAGCGTGTGGGTGTATATTTATGTACATATATACACATGGTCATATGATATAAATATATATCTATACTTTTATCTATTTATGCATGTATATGTGTGTGTGTCTCAGTAGATCGATAGATATATGGATAGATAGGTACACACATACATATGAATATATGTATGCATATGATTATACATATGTTTACGTATATTTTTTCATGTATTTATTGATTATCTATCTTTTCTATTTTTCTTTCTCTCTGTCCCTTTCCGTATGCCATAAGAGAGAGAGAGATAGATAGAGAGAGGGGGGGAGGAAGAGATCAATGAATATGTATGCTATACATTTGTATATATACACATATTACGCATATATATTATATATATATGTATGTATATATATATATGCATATATATCCATGCAGCACACACAGACACACGTGTGTGTGTGTGTGTGTGTGCATGAATGCATGTATGCACCCATATATATTATATATATATATATATATATATGTGTGCGTGCATATGTATATATGTGTGTGTGTGCACATCGAAACGTTCTGTTCGATTATATACTCGTAAAAGTCACTACCACAACCAAAGATTATAAATATATTTTTTTAAGGTACCATTTTCTCCATGGTATGCTTTGCAACATGTCGATGTTTGTCTTTTTATGGAAACCAGATGTATGTTTTTCTTTAATGATAACAAGCGTCTGAAGTCAGTGTTTTCGCCTGCATGCTGCTTGACTTTAGTGAAGAAGAGCATCACGCCTCTTGACTAATGACCTTTATGGAATAGTATGTAATATGTATATAAATATATATTTATTTTTTCATTGTAACATTTTTCCAATTTCAATACGAAGCATATGAGTCATGGGAATGAAATATTAATTTTGGCTGAGAATAAGTCAGATGAGTCATGATAAGAAAAATACCAACTAATGCCATGATAACTAATATTAACAGCAGTCTTGTTAGGGACCAATCAAATCTCTCGGCGTCACAAGAGGCGTGGTCAGAGACGGGTTCCCTTGACCTATATAACCTTGCTCAGGTAACCAAGGATCATAACCACTTGACCTACCTTCCCCAGAACTCATTTCGGTCTCGCCACTCACTGAACAGAAAATGAACACCGTTTATGACAGAACAATGGCCGCCGCCATGGCACAGGCACTCGCCGCCAACTCCAACATGGCCTCCGACAAGGCACAGATGCGCCTCTACCTCGACACACTCAAGGCCATGGTGCCTCAGTGTCCCAAGAACCGCAAGGTGTCCAGACAGGAGCTCATCGAGCACGTCATCGACTACATCAGCGACCTTCAGGACACCCTTCAGTCCGACTCGGACTCCGACAGTCGTCCAGGGAGTCCTATGGACGCCGTCGCTTTCAGCGACTCCTTCAACCAGCAACCACAATATGGCGGTTATGGCCTTCAACCCGACCAGTACTCCCTCGCCAACCAAGGTTTCTACTCCAGCGACAACGACAATGTTCTTCATCAACCTCAACTCGGAAGCACTTTCCCCCATGGATGCTACTCCATCAACTCTGCTTCCAGTAATTTCGTCAGTGCCAGCAGTTCCTACAGTGGCTACAGCGCAGACTACAGCAGTGGCTACAGCAGTGATGGCAGCAACTGTAGCTCGTACAGTTCTGGATCGTACTGAGATTAAAGCATCAGATGGAATTGTAAATAGTGTACAGAGATTCAAATAATAAGTATGTTTTACCCATCAAGAGAAATCTTATTACCATAACATATTTTCATATTAGCAACAATATATATTTTGAGAGATTCCTTTTTCATTCCCAGTGACTCAAGCCTTTTTGAAGCTTCAATCAACAAATACTCTCTTTACAAGACCTATTTTTAGTGCTTTAAATGAAGTCACAAAAATATCTTGTCTACACAAATACCCCTAATATATAACGGATATACTTTATTGATAATAACGTATTATATATATATATATATATATTATATATATATATATATATATATATATATATATATATATATATATAAATTATATAACTAACCAAACATTATGAGAATATGTTGAGGTCTGGAATGAGACGAACCAGGATGCAGAGACCTAATTTGCTTTATATTTACATTAGCCATTTGTTTTTCTTTGTATGCAAAGCAACGGCTGCATTGTCCTTCATTGTCCCCTAATTACCCAGTGGCTTGCGTCATTCCATGAGCTGGGCGTAAGGATCGGCAAGTTTTTTGACGTTTGCAAGAAAAGTCCCGCCCCTTGACCCGAATGACCTTTAGGGCATTCAAATAAAAGCTCCGGAATATATGCAGATGTAATGGCCCACCTGACCATCCCAGAACAGTCACTTAATCGCACAGAAGTAATATTTAATCACCTTGTTGACAGATATTATGTCTTGGAGGTTAAAACCTGATACTATATTAACATATGGAGACAATAAGCGCCACGTGACATTGTAAGAGACATGAAAAATACGATATGTTTATATACAGACAAACATGTGTGTATATTATATAGTATGATATTGATAAATAAATTAGTTATATATATTTAATATATAGATAAAATATATATATATAGATAGATAGATATGTACATAATGCACAGAAAAAAATGATTCAGTTCATATAATCCTTAGGGGCATAACTTTCCTTTAGTATTTGCATTGTTAATTTGTTTTTCTTTGTGTTTATGTCCGCAAGAGCATTGTCCTCCAACGTCCTGTAATCCCCTCAAGTGTCGCGTGATTCCCGAGCAGTGTAAGGGATGGAAAGACTCGACGTCCCTTTGGCAAAAGTCCCGCCCTTCTTTTGTAGGAAAAAGCATTCGTTATGTCTGTTATGAGACGCTCCTAAAAACTCAGGAGTACAAACAGGAATAACTGGCCGTGGTTTTGTGCTCACGATAATACACTTTCTAGAAAAGAAAGTTTATTTTTTATCGGGTCTTGTGACATACAAACAAATATTAAATGTGCATATATAATTATGGATATCAATATATATAAATTATACTTATACATACATACACAAATATACATATATATATATATATAGATAGATAGATATATTGATATAAATACATACTTGCATGTGTGTGTGCATCAAATATTGATACTTGTAAACAAGAAAGGGTATATAACCAAATATGCTTTATATTTACATTAGCCATTTGTTTTCTTTGTATGCAGAGCAACGGCTGCATTGTCCTTCGTTGTCCCCTAATTACCCCAGTGGCTTGCGTCATTCCATGAGCTGGGCGTAAGGATCGGCAAGTTTTTTGACGTTTGCAAGAGAAAGTCCCGCCCCTTGACCCGAATGACCTTTAGGGCATTCAAATAAAAGTTCCGGAATATATGCAGATGTAATGGCACACCTGACCATCCCAGAAGGCACTTAATCGCACAGAAATATTATTTAATCACCTTCGTTGACGATAATATTATGTGTTTCAGATTCAAACCTTCATACTACATTAAAATATAAAAGAATCACTGACACTGTAGGAGACACAAAATAATCCACGTTTATATACGCACAAACATAAGTATACATATATATTTATATGTGTGTATACACACACACACACACACACACACACACACACACACACACAACACACACACGCACATATATATATATATATATATATATATATATATATATATATATATATATATATATATATATATATATCATATATATCGTATGAATATATAAATAGATATATAAATATGCATATGTATATATAGTATATGCATATCTAGAGATTGATATGTATAAAATGTACAGAAAATATCAATCAAATCTTATAATCCTTATGAACATATCTTTTCCTTAGTATTTGCATTATTCATTTGTTTTTTCTTTGTGTTTATATCCACAAGAGCATTGTCCTCCAACGTCCTTAATCCCCTCAAGTGTCGCGTGATTCCCGAGCAGTGTAAGGGTTGGAAAGACTCGACGTCCCTTTGGCAAAAGTCCCGCCCCTTCGCTGACCCAGCCTGAGCCACTGCCGAAGGAGCCGGAAGAGAGACTGACCTCATTAGGCCGTCTGACCTTCCCGCTGCAGAGACTTAATTGCTCAGAAGTAATATTTAATCAGCTTTGTTGTGAAAAAAATAGTTATGTCACAGATTAAGGGTTAATGAGGTCACAGTTATGCTTCACATAATGATACACCACGACTACACATACACACATACATGTGTGTGTATACATATATATACATATATATACATATATATACGTATATATATATATAATATATATATAATATATATATATATTATATATATATATATATATATATATATATATACATGTATATACCATGCTTATACATATCCATATGTTTGTGTGTATGTGTTTGTGAACCGATTTATATATTTATATGTATGTATGTGTATGTATGTATATATATGTATATATGTGTGTGCGTGTGTGCGGGTGTATATCTATATATATAATATATATATATATATATATATATATATATAATATATATATATATATATATATGGTCATATGATATAAATCAATATCTATACTTATATCTACTTATGCATGTATATATATGTGTGTGTGTGTCTCGGTGTGTGCGTGTGTGTGTGCGCGCGCATATAGATAGATGGATAGATAGGTACGCACATACATATGAATATATGTATGCATATGAGTACACATATGTTTATGTATATTTTTTTCATGTATTTATTAATTTGATTATATATCTTTTCTATTTCTCTTTCTTTCTCTCTCTCCCTCTCTGTATGTGTCTAAAAAGAGAGAGAGAGAGAGAAGGGGGAAGAGATCAATGAATATGTATATATACATATGTATATATACATATATATAATACATATGTATATATATGCATATGTATATATGTGAATATATACATAGGTACATGCACACACACACGTGTGTGTATGAATGCATGTATGCACCCATATGTATATCCATGTGTGCGTGCAAATATATATGTGCGTGTGTGTGCACATCGAAACGTTCTGTTCGATTATATACTCGTAAAAGTCACTGCCAAAATCAAAGATTAGAATTCTTTGAAATCTCCTATTTTTAAGATAGCACTTTCTCTATGGTATGTTTTACATGTCGATACTTGTCTTTATGGAAACCAGATTATGTTTTTTCTTAATGATAATAAGCGTCTGAAGTCAGTGTTTTCGCCTGCATGCTGCTTGACTTTAGCAAAGAAGAGCATCGTGATTCAATGCATCATTAACAATGCGTTCATTTTTTATTTAATTTTAATATCTTTTTTATTACAAGAGACCCCCCCCCCCCCGCCCTTCAAAAACAAAAAGAACTGCATAAAAAAGGGGTAAAGGAGTAAATGTCAAAGTCTATTAAGCCGTGGGGAAGAAATATATATTTTGACTGAGAGTAACTGGTCCATGTAAGCTGAGTCACGAAAAGAAGAAGAAGAAAAAGAACCAATCAAATCTTTCCGCGTCATAAGAGGCGTGGTCAGAGACGGTTCCCTTGACCCTTGGCATATATAACCTTGCTCAGGTAACCAAGGATCATAACCACTTGACCTACCTTCCACAGAACTCATTTCGGTCTCGCCACTCACTGAACAGAAAATGAACACCGTTTATGACAGAACAATGGCCGCCGCCATGGCACAGGCACTCGCCGCCAACTCCAACATGGCCTCCGACAAGGCACAGATGCGCCTCTACCTCGACACACTCAAGGCCATGGTGCCTCAGTGTCCCAAGAACCGCAAGGTGTCCAGACAGGAGCTCATCGAGCACGTCATCGACTACATCAGCGACCTTCAGGACACCCTTCAGTCCGACTCGGACTCCGACAGTCGTCCAGGGAGTCCTATGGACGCCGTCGCCTTCAGCGACTCCTTCAACCAGCAACCACAATATGGCGGTTATGGCCTTCAACCCGACCAGTACTCCCTCGCCAACCAAGGTTTCTACTCCAGCGACAATGACAATGTTCTTCATCAACCTCAACTCGGAAGCAATTTATCCCACGGGTATTACTCCATCGATTCTGCTTCCAGTAATTTCGTTAATAATTCCTACAGTGGCTACAGCGCAGACTACAGCAGTGGCTACAGCAGTGACGGCAGCAGCTGTAGTGCATACAGCACTGGATCGTACTAAAATTGGTGCATTAAACAAAAATGTAAATATTGTATAAAGAGAAAACGTAACTAATAAATATGTTTTATGTATATCATTAGAATTATCACTACCTTACCATCAATTCTTTTTTGTTAAAATTAGAGGGGAAAACCTCTTAATTCCATTTTGTTGTAATTCTTTCAATTTCATTTTGAATCTTAAACCAGGTACACACCCATTAGAATACACAGTTACATAATACCATGTCTATGAAATCTGAGAAATTCAAACAATGCATTGCGTTCTTATACAGATAATGAATGTAAAAGTTACGCCACTACATAATGGGTATAGTAAATAATATCAAACAGAGTAAAACCTACTCCATCAACTCTGCTTCCAGTAATTTCGTCAGTGGATACAGCGCAGATTACAACAGTGGCTACAGGAGTGACGGCAGAAACTGTACCGCATACAGCACTAGACCGTACTGAAATTAATACATTAAACAAAATTGTAAATATTGTATAGAGACACAGCTTGTGATATAACAAGAATGATTTTCTACCCTACCATCAATTTCTTTATTTTTTTGTTAAGTTAGCGAGAAGCCATCTTGATTGAATATTACATTCAGTTGCAATTCATTCAAACTTTAAAACTACCACTACACGATGGATATAGTTACGTAATAAACAGATAAACACCTGAAATCCTTGCATCAGATTTTAATCAACTGACAATTATAGACTGATGGCTATGTAATATTATC